>VDFB02219773.1:0-20874 GCA_007258455.2 Sequoia sempervirens
GTTACCATTTTGGATTAGGGATTGAGCCTATTTAGGTCCTTTGTGAATGGTAAAACTACATTCATCATAAAAAAAAGTTACATTATATAGAAGTTTCATAACTACTGTAGATATTAAATATCTACCTACAATCTACCTACCGATACTATAGAAATAGTATAAACCTAAGCTAAACTAACATTGACCATTAACAATAAGAAGATAATATTTTAACAGGGTAAAACGCGGGCAACTCCAGATGAAAAAATGCGCGTAGCAGGGATGAAACAAAGTTGTGTCACCAGCAAGCTTCTCTTAAAAAACGCCACAAAAAAACGTTTGAGACAAAGATAGAGACGCCTTTCGTAGGCTTCAGAAATCGCGCCTAGGTACAGACAAAAAAACATGCGGCAGAAAAAAGTCTGAAAATGTGAGTAAAACTCAGAAGTTGTGTCTTTAGAAACACGAGCAAAGAAATCCGCGAGATTTACAGGAGTCACGTCTTTAGAAATTAACAAATCGAGGCTTGAAAAGAACACGAAATCCTCTCGAAAGGCCCTTGCACAAATCCGCGCGCTAGAAAAACGAGGTTCAGACATGCGAAAACCCTAGTTGAGCAAGATGAATCCAGCCATGAAAAAAGACGACGAGCCACAAAGAAAACACACAGAGCCGATGCACCTAGGGCACAAACAAGACCCGAAAAAATTAAAGGAAAAAATCTTTCGAATTATGACCTACAGGCCCACGAAAATTTTATCACAAATTTCCCCTTAAAAATCTGGCTCTGATACCATGTGAATGGTAAAATTACTTTCATCATAAAAAAAAATTACATTATATAGAAGTTTCATAACTACTGTAGATATTAAATATCTACCTACAATCTACCTACCGATACTGTAGAAACAGTATAAACCTAAGCTAAACTAACATTGACCATTAACAATAAGAAGATAATATTTTAACATCCTTTGGGTTGAGAATTATCATAATATTCCTCTCCCTTAGACTCATCAACTAAGGTATTCTGATTTTGGTCACTAAGATAGACTATTCTTCATGAAACTCAACTTGGATAGGTTGGATGGAGGACAAGGAGAAGGGATTTTCAACTGTATGTACGTTTTTGCTTAGTATGATCTCCCTCTTGAAAGGATCATAAATCCATAGTTCTCTTTTTCTTCAATAACTAGTGAAGATGCATTTAAAGGAAGTAGGGTCAAATTTCTTCTAGAATATGGAAGTAGGGCTTTTGAAAATTCTCAAGTGGGAAATGCTAGGTTTCTTTTTATTTCACATTTGTAAGGGTGTTGTAAGGTTTAATGCTTTAGAAGGTACCCTATTGAGAATATGAATGGTTGTAGTCATAGCTTTAGCTCATAATAATTTAGTTACGTTAGCAGAATGCATCATGGACCTAACCATTGCCATGATAATTCAATTTTTCTTTTTGCAATACCATTTTGTTGAGAGGGATAAGGAGATGTAAGTTCCTTTTGAATTCCACATGAAGTGCATAATTCCTCAAATTCTTTGTTTACATATTTTTTTTCCATTGTTTGTCCTCAAATTTTTTGATTTTAAGTTATATTGATTTTTAACTAGAGCTTTTGTAATGTCCCCTTCTTGCCCATAGTTCATTTTGAGCTTCCATTAGCCTATTCCGGTTCTCGTAGGCTAAGTGGATATGGTTAGGGGGCTCAGTGTCCTATGATGAGTTTTTGTGGGTTTTTTTGGGTCTTTGCCACCAAAGTTGCTATTTTGGCAGTGGTTATTTTTAGTAACTTACTATTTTTAGTAAGTTCCAGTTGGTTGCCAATTTGGTTGGATTGGGAGATTAGACTCACTATTTTTAGCAAATTGCTATTTTTAATAAGTGCTATTTTTTAGCACTTGGTCTGGCCTCTATTTCCTCTTTCAGTCAGTGCAGTGCTTTCCAGTTATAGCTTGGGTGTGTTTTAATGTTTTCAGAAGAATATTTTATTTTACCACTTAAGTTTTATAATGTTGCTTTATAACTTAAGTTTTATAATATTCTTTTTCACAATTGACCAAAGAAGTTGTTGAGGTCATTTGATACTCAGACTTGAAACCTGAAGGTGCCATTGAAGCCAATAAGTTGAAACTGAATACTTGGAGCCGCTCCAAACTGTTGTTTAAGACCAAAACTGCCACCTGCTCTGTCATTTGTCTAATTAGGATGCTGATACTAAAACCACATGACCAATTGAAAATACAATCTACACTTATTCAATATACTTTTCTAGCGAGGAAGTGAAAGTTTTCTATGTGGGCCATTAGAATGCTAGCAGCTTTGCAATTCTATCCATGTGTGCAGTAATTTAGCATCCAATATTGCTTTAGCATCCTCATTGAAACCATCAAGGTTAAATTCTTGCCCAATAAGCTCATCCATTGTGCTATTTAATAATGTTGAATCTGGCTCCCCACTAGCACAAATAAATGAACACAAAGAAGTAATAATTGTGCCAAGCTCACTCTTCCAATGACTAAATGACTTGATGATTCCAAGACTACCCAAAATCCTTGGCATAATTTTTTCTTCCATGTCTTCCAACACTTTTAACTTTCCTTTCAGTTGCTGTTCAATCCTTGATTGATAAGAATGAACTTCTCCCAGTAAACCAACCATTTCATTTGTGCTAACAAGACCATCCGGGATGTTTGGGTCAAATCTGTCACATTTGTAGATTTGTTGTATTGATAACATTCTGGGAATCCACTTGCCTAAAGTATCCTTCAAACTTTACTGATGCTGCAAGTATTTGATGTATGCATTCTTCAAGTTATTGTACCCCTCCTAGTTATCTTCATGTCTATTAATTATCTTGGATAATTTGTGCCCAATTATGTCATCCACCATATTAGTCACCCTTTTATTTCTGTCTTCCTTTGCCTTCTTTAATTGCTCCTTAAGTTTGTTTATTCCTAAGGACAAAGAGAATTATACATCATGGTGATGTATCTACTGACCTTGGAAGAGTGGCGATGATTGATACATTAGTAGCATGAGGAGATGGAAGCAAGGACTGTACCTTATTGTACTCATGCATCAATTTTAAATGATTCGCTTGTAGCTTATCAAAATCAGCTCGCAATTTCCTTGTGGCAACTTCACTAAATAGAGTAGTGTTTACAGTAAGAGAAGTTGCTTGGGGAGCAAAGGTGTCAGATAACCTCTTGACTATCATGCTTCTAGTTAGGTCCTTTATACTCCTTGCAACTTGTGGCTTATTTATTCTTGGGAACTTTGTTGATCGTGTTTTATGACACAACAAACATTCTAGAATAAAGAGTCCAAAGACGCTCTATCCCCTCTTGAAAAATTACCTTGTATGCTAAGATTGCAAGTAAGATCATACGGTAACTCCAATGTTTAAGATGAGTGCGGATAAGCTCTATGGTTTGATGTGATTATGCTGGTAACACAAAGGGACTTATGCTAGGATTGTTCGATTCACAATGAAGGTCTAGACAATGAAACTCTATTGCTTGGGTCATGGATCAAACAAACTGAAAAAAGGAGATAAAGGTTCAGAAGTTCTAATCTACTCCTAAGAATTCAAGAGACGGTATTGACTTGGTGGAACCAATAACCACGCTTTGCTTCGCCACGCTCAACGACAACTACACAAAGAGGGTGCAATCTTCAAGGGAATGTGCTTATGATTTTCATGTCATGAATAACTACCATCGAATCGAACAATATTTATCCAGAAAAAAGTTAAGCATCCACAAAATAAGCTCAGGCTAACTTTACGCATTGAATGAAAATCATCCATTCAAAGAAAGTATGAGCAAAAGTTTCACCACAAATCAATACTTATCAAATCTTGCATTCATCTAACATACATGAAAAGAAATCTAAACTATGATGAGGTATAAGAACCATGACAACCCCAAAATAAGAGAAGCAATCACCATCAGAACAATGCATGCATTACTTATTACTTTGGCAGTCATACACAACAATTACTTATCTCAACATGTTTTGCAACATGCTCCCATGCTTTACAAATGAGGGGGTGAGCTCAATTTATAGGCTCCCCAATTACAATTCGATGGCCAAGATTGATTTAGGATCAACGGCCGAGATTACAAATAAAACCCTAATTAGGGTTTGCTACCCTTTGACCAATGAGAAAATTGCATTTGAGGACACTTGTCCTTTTTACCAAATATGAACCAACAGATAAAATAGAAAGTTGTTGCATGTTGATTTGGAATGATTTGATTGGTCGAAAGGTGACGAGGCGCCACCTCAACGTGTTGGATGTCTTCCTTGGTCACTTTGTTCTTTTTCACGTTCTTGCCTTAGAATAAGTTTTCCTGCCAATGATTCTGTCCTTTGCACTTTGATCTTGGATGACTTTGGCTTCTTCTTCTCACCTCGCCTCGGAGCACCTGTTTGGACTTGAAGCCCTTAAGTCTTTCTTCCCGGATTGCTTTGGAATTTCTTCAAGTACCTTGAATTTGGAGAGGAACTCCCTTGTGCCTTTGCCGCACTGAAGGAAAATTGGAACTTTTTCGGTGGAGAATTTCCCAAACTTTGGCTACTTTGTAATACCTTTAATATTTTGGCCATTTTTTGTGCTCAAAAAAACTTCGCCGGTAGGTTTGTCTTCAATTTTGAATTTGGCTTGCGTAAGTTGGATGTACTTGACGGTGTGTCGGTCGTTGTCTTCATGATACCAAACTCTTGGCGGACTTCCTGTTGGTCTTGCAATGTGCGATGGTGGACTTCCAAGTTTTCTTTCATCTCCCTTCCAGTCGGACTTTACACTTTCTTTGCCATTTTCTCCTTCGCCTTGTGTAGTCATCCACCTGCAGTAAAACAAAACGAATTTATTTTAGATAACTTTTCAAGATATGCTTTGAAAGATTTTTACAAATTTCATTTTCAAGCTTTTAATTTTCTTTTCGTCCAGTTTCATTTGGCCATGATTTTCTTGCCGTCCATTTTGTTAGGCAAATTTTCCTTCTTTTCAAGCATGGCGAAATTTTTAAAGTGTCAAACATGTATTTTTTGATTTGTCAAAGGTTTAGACTTAGGCAAAATTTTGAAATTTTCACACTCTTCTAAGCAGGGCGGACTTCCTTCTTTTTGTTGCCATAAGTCTTGGCTTGGGGCGGACTTTAGCATTTCTTAAGCCATTTCTAAGGCGGACCTTGGCTATGTTTAGGCCATTTCACACCATCCAAGGCGGACTTCCTTCAGCTTATTGCCATTTTCCTTTTTAACTTGGGGCGGACTTAGCCACTTGGCTTGTTATTTCATACTATGACCAAGGGCGGACTTTGTAACTTTTGATGCCACTTTGACTTTTACCCAAGGCGGACTTTGTCATTTGTTAAGCCATGCCTTTTATCTATAGGCAGATTTTCCAATTGTTTTATTGCCATTATCTTCCTTATGGCTGGCGGAGTTTACTAAGTCTTTGCCATTTCATTTTGAAGGTGGGCCCACTTCAAAAACTTTATGTCCTTAGGTGACTTGACTTTGTCAAATATTTTCCAAGTGTTTTTTAGGCTGGGCGCACTTCCTAAGATGTTTCCTCAAGTCACTTTCCAGCTGGCGGACTTCATAAAGCACTTGCCAAATGACTTGCTAAAACATTTTCCATTTGTTATTTGGGCTGAGCGCACTTCCTAAGAAGTTTTCCAAATGTTTTTTTTTCTTTATCTAATTCTCCAGCTGGCAGACTTTGGAGATTTTTCATGTGCCTTTTAAGCTGGGCGCACTTTAGTAACTCTTAAAACATTTTCACTTTGCCATGTGTCATGGGCGGACTTTATGCATTTGCTTGCCACTTAATATTTGACCAAGGCGGACTTTGGCTTGTGTTTGTCCATTGCTTCATTGCCTTAGACTTTTTCTCTTTTCCATGGGCGGACTTCATTGATTTTCATGCCATTGACATCTTTTGCTAAGGCGGACTTCATGCATTTTTAAGCCATCTCCATTCTAGCTGGGCGGAGTTCATACATTTGTTTGCCATTGCCAATCTTAACCCAGCTTTTGTCAAGGTGGACTTTAGCTTTTGGATAGCCATTGACAGGGCGGACTTGATCAGATTTTATGCCATTGACACTTCTTTCCTGGGCGGACCTGCTGCATTCTCAGGCCATTGACCATTTGACTGTTAATTCCTCCATACTTAAGCGAATTTTTTACAGACTTCAGCATTTTCCATGAATGAATTTCCAGATTTTTCCATGAATTGCTCAGATTTCTTGACTGGTTTTTCAAAATTTCCACCATTTTTCGTGATTTTCCAGATTTCTCATACTTTCAAGCAAATTTTTCAGATTTTTGAACTTTTTACGTGATTTTCAATTTACCAAAATTTCAAAAAAAAAATTTGAATCGATTTTAGAGTTTCGTTGATCTTTTCGAACCCGAGTGGATTTTTTGAAACTTGGGCACTTTTCTAAATATAGAGTAGACAAAATAAACTTTTCCCAAAATAGCAACTTTCCAAAAATAGCCCCTAAAAAATAGGAAGTCCGATATGGGCCAAAAAACGCGAAAATGAAGTCCCTAAAAAATAGGGGCCCAGAGGGTAAAAAAATGCGAAAAAGTAGGAGTTGTCGGAACTGGATGAAACGGCAGTCGTTCTTCGTCCTTCAGGCCCTCTGAGTCTGTCTGAGATGTTTAGACATTGATTCTGACTCAAAATCACAACTTGGCTCCAGATGGTGGCTCAAAACTCAAACTCCTCAAAAAAAAGATTGGTGATAAGCAATTGCGACGCCAAGGCAAAAAGCCAAAAGCAAAAAAAAAAAAGAAGGGTCCCCATTTGAAATAGGCGGTAGCGAAAGGTCACAACAGGGGCCATGGCCCAAATAGCTAAGGTCTCATATTTGGTACTAAAGCCAAAGCCAAAGTATGCTTGTTCTGCTTGCTCCTCTATAACAAAGGCCTCTTCATCTTGCTTCCTGATTGTATCCAATGCTATTATTGAGGCAATGTCCCATTCGGGCAATAGAAGCAATCCACTATCCTACACTTTTTCTTCCTTCTTCTGGAGTGATATTAGTGACCCTAAAGTCAACCTCTTGCATAATGTGTTTTGTTATCACCTCCATTTGTGTTGGATCTGCTTCTCCTTTGGCTCTATTCAACTTGCTTTGGAACTCCTCCCTTTTCAACCTTATCATATAGTCCTTGAATTCTCTGGACTTAACAAATTGATCATCAAATACTAATTGAGTGCATGCTAAGGTTCCTATATCATTTATCTCATCTTCTCGACCTCTAATATTTATAGCTAATCTATCTTGGGGTATATCAAGAATTTGTATTCTTTGAGGAGATGGCATTATCTGATTCACCTCTTTTCCTACCACATTCTCCCCTATTGCCTTTGATTTTGCAATATCAACCAAACATGCAACTAATGACTGCACAACCTTTCTCTTCTTATTAGGCCTCTCAATAGGAGATTCAACTGATTTTGCAGGTTCTTGTTGTGCTTGTTGAGGTGTGATGGGCATTTTGGCCTTTTCTCTGGAGCGATAGATTTCTTCTATTTTCTGTGGATCTTCCTCTTGATGTGGCCTCTCTTCAAGCCTCCTTTTTGGTACAACTGGAGGCTTATATGCAGGGGTATCAACATTGTTAATCATGACCCTAATCCTGGCAATAAGGTTATTAATTTCATGAAAAGCTCTTGGATAACTAGGGTCTCCATCTTTCTCTGCTCTTCCCCCTTCAATATTGCAGCCCATTTTTCTTTTTTGGTCCTCACCTCTTCTTTCAATAAGAAATTTCTGGTCACATCTTCTGCATAGAGTACCTTATGGTAGAAATTTGACATTTTGGCATTTATTCTAATTTGATTAATGAAATTTTCAGGGTCACAATCTCTTGAGATATCTAAGCCCATTCTATAGGCCTGCAATATGGGATATAATAATTCCAATCCCACCTTGTTGGTGATGACAAAATCAAAAAACTTGATAGAAGTAGGGAGAAAGGATCCTTTCTTGTGATTTATCAAATGTGTTTTGTCAAACTCATTGAGTTGCCTGATAATTTCCAAGTATGCCATCCTCTTTGGCACATGCCTTGGCAGAATATGCAGCTTGACTGAAGACCCATATACTCTTATCACCATGGTGTTTGAGTGGAGATACCAATCTCCCCAATTATGTTGAATTCCCAACTCAGGCACCCTCTCTTTTGGTCTCAATAGGTCCATGATTTCCTTCAGTAACCTGTCTGATTTTGCACCTAGGTAACTCAATATTTTTCTCACAAAGCACTCTCCAAACACCACATAATTTGAATTCTGGCAATGCATATCCCAAATATATGGCCAACACTGCACTGGGAGTGGGATGTTCTTGTCATCACATAACCTCAATTGCAAAGTCCTATCCCAAATATTATTACCTCTATACAGAAAAATATAGCATAATAAAGAATACCATTTGGAATGTACCACCTTGTTAACTTTTATTGCCACCAATTGTATATGAATACCCTCTACAATGAAAGTGGCAAAGTAAAACTCCCTATTAAAGATTGCATTCTGAATGCTTGCAACCATCATCATCATATGTATTGGTATTTGGGTCCTAACATCAACACCAAAAACATGACACAAAGCATGGTATGTCTTAATGAAATACTCTTCAAAAATATCAACATCAAAGGGCTACATCTCCAATGGAAAAAACCTTATAGGTCTTCTATCTAAACCCTTGACCTTGTGAATTGGAAGCTAGTTAATTTTGTAATTGATTTTGTCATTTTGATACTCCTTGGCTAGGACATTGAAATCAATAGGCTTATCGGCTTCTAAATTTAGGTTGAAGTCCTTTGAAATGTATTCCTTGTTTATCCTTACTAATTCACCACCATTGCTAGCTAAGACAACCCTAGCATAACCATCATACCTGTCTGCAATGGTTCTAATGAAGTCCACATCCACAAAAATATTTGGAACAATTAATTTACCTTGATCAAGGTTCCAAACATTTGAAATAGGACTCTTTGAATACCTTCTCATGTACTAGTGCTCAAATAGTGACCATCTAATAACACATAAATTGTGGCATCTTGACAATCCCTAACACTATCTAACAATCTATTTGATAGAATGTCGGACCCTTGGGCATGCATTGCCCTTCGTGAAGGCCCCGAGAGTTGTATCATGAGATCCTCATCCAATGCCCTCTTTGGCTTTGTGGGTTGGGAGCTAGTTTGACTCATGGCTTAGGGATTTCAACAACTAGGGTTTTGAAATGTGACAAGCGTTTTAAAATTTAGGACGATTCAAGGCTTTGATACGCTTTCAATGTAGCAATAAAACCCTAATTATGTAAAAACATGCAAATTTGGCTGCAACTTTGCAAATTAGGAAGAAGATTTGAGGACTTACCTGCAGAATGTCTAGAAATCCTACTTTGCTTCTGAAAACATTGAAGAGCTTCAAATTTTGCAAATTCCTCACACTAATTAATTTTAGAGACACGAAATTGAATGAATACCTTTTGATGTAAAAACCAAAGAAAATCCAAAAGATATCAATCAATTCCACCATTAACACTCACACACGTGAACAAAGTGTTCATGACTAGCCGTTCTTCACTTTTGAATGTAAACCATTGATCTTTGAATAGCACGGGCTGAATCAATGGTGATCGCTACCTTTTGGTCTATTCAAAAAACTTTCACAGTAAGGCTACGAAGCATTGAAAAGTTGAATCAATGAGGGGTCACCAAATAGGTGGTAACTTTACATGTCACTTGGCCCCACACTAAAAACAAGATCTCTAGGCGAAGGAGAATAGATGGACCTTTGTGGCACTAACATGGACAAGTGTCACGATTCTGCACTATTGTAGTTTCAACAGGCTCTTCCTTTTATATCATGTGATGTGAAACGGGCGCGCAATGTAGTGCTGTGTGGAGGTGACTCAACACACGATCACTCGAAGAGATTGGAGGAAACAATGGGCCCACAACATGTCATTGACACATGTCACAATAGCGCAACATCACACTCACGGTCTTTGAACATTTCAAGAACGTGCGATGCATAGAGAATGAGCGAACCCAGTAAGAGCTAGATGTGGCACCAGTGGGGTTGAGGTGTGTAATGTCCCCATTTTGGGTATATGCCTTTCGGTGACTAATATACTATTTCTGGAAGCCCGTAGGCTCGTCAGAGGTGAAATTACGGTTTCCTATTTTTATTGAGGTTCTAAAGCATTTTTGAAGGTTTGCATGTATGAGTTTCTAATGCATGTTTGATGGAGTTTTCTGGGTTTTTGGAGAGCTTCGGAATGGTGTGACATGCATCTCCATCGGACAACCTTTTTCAAAACTTGCTATTTTTAGCCAGCACATGGGAGTTTTGAGTTTTGGATTGCGGATTCTTTCTGGGTTTTCAGAGAGCTTCGCAATGATATAGCATGCAAGTGAGTTGAGCAACTTTTTAGAATTTACTATTTTTAGTAAGTTCTATTTTTGGTAGTTTTCAGGTTGGCAGTAGTTCAACGAACTTTCTACTTTAGGCAGGGCAGTTGAGTTTTTCTGGGTTTGGCTTTCTGAGTTGCATTTTGAATAAATGATTTAATTAAATTATATTGTGATTTTGACCCCTTGGCCTAGCACAAAGACTTAAAGTTGTTTTAAAACGGGGCCATTGAGGATGGACGCCACATGAAGTGAAATATTTAATATTTCTAAGTTTATTATGTCTCTTGGGATTTGGACGCCTCAATAAAGGAGTATTAATTATATTTAAAATATTTAATGTCTCCTCATGAGCTTTGGATGCCAAAATGGAGGAAGGAAAAGTGATTTTTGAAAATTAAAATATTCATTATTTGTTTGGGCGTCCTTTGGAGGGAAAAGGTTGGAAAGCCAATAGTCACCTTCAATTCTATAAAAGCAGGCCAATTGCTCATTCATATCTCATCTTTTGTTAATTGTATTAAAATGTTGCTGGGTTGAATTCAGAACCCGGCTAAGGGAGAGCTTAGCTATCTACACCATTCTTCAGGCCTGAAATTATGGTTCCCTAGATGGTTGATTGAGAGTGTGCTTCATTCAGAAGTACATATTGAGTTCATTGTGGAGATTTTGGTGAAAATTTCATGTTTTATGGTTGTTGGTTCATCATTTGCTGTAGGTGAAATTCATTAACAACTTTCATGGTGATTTATTTTTGGTTGTGGGTACTTGCTCAATTCATTCCTATGCTTGAGGCAACTCACTTTGTGCATTTTCAGAATTTATGATGAAGACCTTGAATTTTCCTTGAAGGTTGCCCCTCTAGGAGGGCTGTACCATTGCTGGCTGTCTTGGAATTTGTGCAGCAAATAATATTCAGCTTTTTGAAGTGGTTTCAGGGTTGGAACTTGGGCGCCATTCCCCTTAGAAGCTTTAGCAATTTGTCTCAAGTCATTTGGAGGAGTTATGTGGAATTGGTGAGCATTTTGGTGTGATATGTTTGCTGGCTTTGAAAAGTACAGTTTGCTGTTTGTCATATCAGATTTATATCAGTTCAGATTTTGGGTTGTATTTTCAATTTTTGAGAGATTATAAGTGTGGGAAACCATCGTCTATCATTGTGCTTTGTTAGTATTGTAAACACTTATAATTTTGGAGTTATTTTGATATTGTAAGACTGTAAACAGTAGTACTGTTCCAGTCATTTAATTGCTGCATTTACTAGTGTTAATTGTTCACATATTGTAACCCTAGGATGGTGTACTACCAGTGTGGAGAAAAGAATAATTAAGTCTCTCATATCTCACCCACTGTTTAGTGGCGAATCCTCACTGCTGAGTGGATGCCTTGCTATAAAGCGGATGAATTATTCATTGCTGTAATATCATTACCTCCACTGAATAAGTGGTAGCGTGGATTGCTCATGGTCGGATCACTGCCTACATTACATTTCCAGCTTGTTATTCAATTCATCGTTGCTAACGAACCCTTCACCATATGCTATCACCTCACCTCTCAAAGGACCTTGGTGAACATTCTTGGTGGAGGTTACTTCAGTTTGATTATCTTTTGGAAGCTAACACTAACCAATTGCGTAGTGCTGGTTTGTGTGCTCGAAAAATCCAAGAAAAAAACTAAGGGGCATATTTCAAGGCGGGGACTACCAGCAGGCATGCAATGAAGGCAACTTAAGTTATTTTGAAGGCACGTGCATTAATGCCAATAGTTGGTCACTAAGAAGAGGGGGCCAATAAACGGTCGTATAGGCTTCCGTAGGGAAACTTAAAAGATCAGACACAGGTTGAGCAAGTCATTGACCAAATAAAAAGAAAAGAAACAAAACCCCACAAGAACCTTAGGGTTTAGGGCTTAAAGCATAAAACACATCAAATTGCATAGGAAAAACCCTAGAAAAATGCAAATCCTAACAAGTTGTCTGCATTGGAGTCTAGAAATATGATTGACTTGGGACACTCCTCATGTTCAAAATCCTCCCCATTTTAGATGGAGTGTCCCAAAGCTTGACACGTGAATCCTTAGCCACAACGGGCTGCTCTTTGGTAAGTGTGGTTGCTGGAGAAGGCTGGAAAGACCCAAATTCTTCATCAACTATGGCACTTTGTTGAATTTCAATCAGTTGGTGTGAACATCAACCAACCTATAAGATTTATAACTATTGTTGACCCTTGTGATCATTAGTTTCTTGCACTTTTGGTCTAATTTGGTCCCTTTCTCATTTGGAATCCAACACACGCAATGAAAACAACGACTTTAAGATGACTAGTTGTGGGCTTCCTCCCAGACCATGCTTCCTCGCAGACTATGCTTCCTTTGGGGTCTTTTGATTTATCATTACACTCCTCGTTATTAAGCAGGGTAGTGTTTAATTTAAAGATATTATTCTTCCTTACCTTCTCAACCCTTTGACTTTCTGCAGCATAATATTGGCTTCAATAGGATGGTGATCAGACATTGTGCAAGGATGCACTTTAATGCAACTTCCATTCTCAATGTTCTCAAAATGAAGTAATTGTTATTAACATAAAACCTATTCAGCTTGCAGTAGATCCCCTTGCCACCTTTTTGAGCATTGCACCATGTATACCAAATATTTTTACTTTCATCCTTTCTGTTTTCAAGAGTATCAAAGAGTTTTAGGCTAGTTTTCATTCTATTACAAAAAAATTGCTTATTGCCCTTCCATTTCATCTCAACTCCACCATATTTGTTTTCTTTTTGGTCCACCATATTGAAATCACCTCCACCAACCCAAGGGATTCTTTGGAGGTCATTCAACCATTTCCACAGATCTGGTCTTTCTCTGTAGTCATTAGGAGCATAGACAGAACAAATACGAAATTGGACATTATCTTTATCTAGTATGACCCACACTCCCCTATTATAGAGAGAAAAATGATGGCCCTAAACAAAGTTAGCCCATTTATTGTTTAAAAGAATGACAGTTCCACCTCTTCCTCCATCATGATTACTGCAAAGCTGCAAGGCATCTTTCCAGATAAACTTTAAACTAGTTTCTAATTGAAAGCCAATGGCTTTAACCTCTTGAAGGAAGAGAAAGTCAGGGCAATTAATCCCCTATCAGGAGACTCCAAACCTCTGATGTTCCCACTAATGCACTTTAAGTTCATCATTATTAGGAGAAGAACTAATAACTTTTGGATTTCTATACAATCTATCAAAACACTTTGGAAATTTCACAGCAGATCAAATCTTTTAACTAAATCTTTGGATTCCTTGAGATGATATCCTGCAATCAATGTTGTTCATTTGACAACATTCTGTTTTTGCATCTTGTCAAATACCTGAGATGCCTTATGCATAAATCCACATTTTGCATACATATCTATTGGGGCATTTGTCACAATGATATCAGGCAAAAATCCCTTTTCCATTATGTTTTAATGGATGCTATACGCTATTCAAAAACTCTCATTTTGGCAGGCTGTAAGGATGCTGGTGAGGATGATAGAATTCGGTTTTACCACTGCCAATTGCATTTGCCTGAAAATTTCTAACACTTGTTCAACAAATCCATTCTGTTCAGGTCCAGCAATCATTGGATTCCATGAGATGGCATCCCTTTGAAGCTTGCCAAACAATTTACATGCCTGGTCTATGCATCCACATTATTGTATGAGTGTTTACTAGAGTGTTTTGAACCATGATATTAGATCAAATTCTCTCTTCCAATGTGCTTTTATGGAGGACCATATCCTGCTTTAGAGCTCCCATCCTAGCACGTGCAGGGAGGATGAGATCCATTTTGTATGTCGTAGTTTTGGTATGTTCTAAAACCCTAGAAATCCTTGACAAGGACATATTTTGGCTATAAAGAAGTTTGCTGAATCACAAAACTTGAGACAAAGTGAACTTTTACACAGTGTTGCACTTTTTGCAAACTTTCTAACTATGCATGTTTTGTGAGTTAGCTAACTCGCTAACTTACCAGAAAAGTGAACATTTTGGGATTTCACAAGTTTTAAGAACTTTCTAAGATTTTTAGTCAAAGCTTCACTTTCCATAAGATGGCACTTTTTCATCAATTTGTATTTGCTGGAAAAGTTTTAACTCAAAGCGTTGATGATTTCAAACAATTTATGCATGATGCCGAGCAAACGTGGTCGAGGATTAATTTTATATCTTTTGATTGGAAGCATAGTTTTCGCTCAAAAATTGGCCACATTGCATATAATAACCCCATAAAGCCCCCTGTAAATTTATTTTGCTCCAACTTCTCTAAACTTCTTGTTTTAAATGTTTCTATAACCTATTAGGCAAAATGATGTTAATTTATTATCTCCTAAATGGGGAGGTATCTTGCCTTGAAACTTTGCTACATTATGTTCAATGGAGTCTTAAATGTCCTTGTAAATGATTTTGTTCCAGCTCAAATGGATCTACCGATTTAATTGTTTCCGCCAGTCTAAGTTAAATTGTGCAATTACTTCTAGGGTTTTAACTAATCAAGTGCGACATCATTCTTGTATAAATTTCAAGTTGGGAAACTATGGCAACTTAGTGCAGAAAACATGTGATGCTAACATCTTGTGACCAAGATTGACATGACATTGGGACTTGATGCATAATGATGCTTGTCATTTTGGCGCAAAAAGTTAAAAAATTTTCAAGGTAAAAAATGGGGCAAACAGATACTAAATCAGCAAATTAGGATCTTAGATTTAGGTCACGAGAATCATTTAAACAGGGATGAATAATGATTTTGCAGAAAAAAAAATATCATAGCACACTAGATTTATGGTGGGGCAAGCTTTTTGGTAAATAACCCCACAACAACATCATTTAATAATAAGATAACTTACATCAAGTCTATACAATTATAGACATGATCCTAGCTTATAGTATATCCTTTCTTTCATTCTTCCCACAATGGTCTCATAGTTATCACTTTGCTGTATGCCTTATGTGAATATGATATTACATTCTTTCAATGTATTTCAACATTTTCATTACCGACATAGGGACCCCTTGAATATAGGGGTTGGATGAGTCATATCCATTCATAGGGTTAGGTAACAGCCTTTGCCAAATAGCTATATTTGGTGAATACTAATTTAATTTAATTAGTAAATAAATTAAATATAAATAGTAAATTATTACTAATTAATAATCACCTTGCCCTAATAATATGGCCAAGCCATATTAATTTTAAAGGCTAAACCTTCTAACATTTAGAGCCTTTTTAAATGTTTAGAGGACCACTCAAGTTAAATGTGAATCCCTGATAAACATTATGCTCTAATAGTACAGGAAACCTCCAGCCCCTTTTTCAGCACCTACATAAATTTTGCCCCTAAAAATTTGGCCGGTTCTATTTTTCAGGTGCATATTTTAAATTTGTATGTTTGCCCAATATTACACTTCCATGAAACCATCTATACCCCTTACATGGGACCCGATCCTTAGTAAAATTGTTTTTTTTTTTTATTAAGGTGAGCTTTTGGAAATTATGCAACTAGGTTCTTTTTTTCTCATGGTAAAAGAACATTACCCTGGAGAATTAAACCCTGCCATTGAGGTTCCTATTTTTACAGAGTATTACAAGTGTAGGTGGATTAGCACAGCTGGCATTGCTCCTGAGCTTGATCATGAGGTTGAAACCTATGGAGTACAAGATGTTAAAAATATGTAACATAAAGTGAAAATCTCCTTGTTTACACATGGGACTTCTTATATGCCAAATTGGTGTGCAAATGAGACTATGACCTTAAAAAATTACCTTTATCTTGTATATACATTCATGTCTATATGATACATAAGGCTTTAAGAACTGAACCATGTTGGGCAGGTTATTTTTTTTGTGGTACAAAATTCACCAGCTCTGACAGTGGAACCTTGGAAACTATTTTTCTAGTTTTTCACAGTGTAAACAAAAAATTTGCTGTACAATCAAACCATAGCAGTCAGGCTTCTGATTTTTCCTTTTTCACTGTGTATATAGAACATCGGCTTGCTAGTTGAATCTAACAGCCAGGTTCCAATGATGAGATGGAGTTAACATGTTTTAGATGAAAATGATCTTTTACTCTTGTGCTTACGTGAGAGAAAGTATACGTCTTGTGCTTTATGCTCTACCACTATCAATCATACTGTACAACATTTAATTACAAAAGCCTGATGACTCTCCCTTTCCCTAATAGAGGATGGATTGGTGACTAAGTCTCAAGGTCTTCACAGGGCCTATCAGATTATATTAACCTGTTTAGAAGATATTTCATCTGGGTTCTAGATTTAAAATAAATTGTCTTGGCTTAAAAATTTATCTGGTAGCCTAAAAATGCAAGTATCTGCCTAAGTGTGTGTATGTTCTCAGTAATGTTGTATAGTTGGTGAGTCAAGTGATGTTTGTTATGTTTTCTACTTCGTCTAAGTTACACACCTTGCACTGTCTTTTGGTGGGTCCTATATCAACTCTGATACTTGAACCCTAGCAGTTGGGTTCTTATTTTTGTCAGACATGATTAGATGAATCTGAATGGGATTGCGACCAAAAAGTCTTGCACCGCCTATCAATTTTCTTTTTCTCTAAAATATTGGATCTGGCTGGTATTTAGTTCAGAGATAAATTCCCCAAGCATTTTTTAATTGCTTTGAATTAAGATGTCATGTACCAGGTTATGAATACAAAGATCTTCATATGTATAGTGGGCAAGTTAAAAGAAACCTGTTTCTGATTTGTATTGCTTCTGGATTCAATTGTGTCAAAAGTTTTTAGCATCAACGTTTCGAATCACACTCCGTGATCCATCATTAGGATGAAAGAGAGCAAGAGGAGTGTGATTTGAAACGTTGATGCTAAATTTTTTTGACACAATCGAATCCAGAAGCAATACAAATTGACGATATGGATTGTGGAAACTTACTATCATTAATAGAAACCTGTTTCATCTGCTAATTCCTTCAAGCACACACATTTCAGATTTTTTTCTGTTTGTAAAGTGTCTCAGTGTGGGAACTACATCAGATCTGAGGATTGAACCCTAGTAGTCAAGTTTCTAATTTTTTTAGTTGCTTCTGCAAATTTCACAGAACTGTGAGAGGATGCATACTAATGTGGGATCATCGTTTTTCCGTGAGTCTTCTTCTGTGACTGCTACCAGTGCCACTACATCTTTTGTTGCACACAAATCACATAAATCTGTCAAATGTCAGAAGGTGTGGTCGCGTTCTTCACAGCAGGAAAGTAGTGAAGTTGAGACCATTACTGCTGCTGAATTCTCCTTATCCTCAAGAAAGCACAAAGCAAGATCAAGGGAAGGAAGTTATCGCAAGTGGTTTCATTCTAAATTGCACTCACCTGAGGCTTTTCAAGGTATATCTGTGATCATATCTTACCCTTATCACTAATTTTTATTGTCTATATGTCTTTGTAGTTATTAAATGCAACTAAGGTTGAGCTAGGATTAAAAATAGTGATCAGATTTGGAGGGCTCCTGTAAATTGTTTTCTGCACTCTTTAATGTTTTCTTTCAATGGTAAAACTAAATGTTTATGAAAAAAAATCTTGCCCTTCATTTGAATTATGAAAATAAAAATGATGAAACTATTTTTAGCAAGGCATCAACTTTCATACAGAATGGTCTAGATGGTGGGCCACGATATGGGAAAAAAACATGTACCAGAAAAATATGGAAGGTATTGAAAAAATTTAATTTAATTTCTGCAAAATAGTAGTTTATAATTATATATGCAAATTTTAGAAAGAGGAAATACTTATTTAGGACTCTTATGACTTACAGTCGAAGCAACACACATACAGCTTTCCCACTTCTAGAACTGTTATTACCATTTAGGTATACGTTTTAGCATAAAGTTTTTGGTTTAGCCTATGAGAATTTGTATAGATTGTATTTTGATTTGAAGTTTTTGCATTCAACTCAGTTTTTCCTTTATTAGTCTGTCAGGTGGATATACAGCAAAGGAAATGGAATAAAAGCTGGGTATGATTTTCATTTTTTGATATGATTTTTAATATGTTGATATTTCAAATTTTCAACAATCAATATGGAAACTTCATTTTCGATATTATCAAGAATGTTTTGGATAACATCCATCAGTGAAGATATGTCTATATGAGTATCAACATTTCGAATATTTCAAGAATTTTCATTTTATTTAATCTCTGTGTTTGCTCATCTCTTAGAACTTAACTTCCATGTTTGGAATGTGGTATTCTTTGGAAATGTTTTTTATACTTTTACCAAAGGAAATGGAATAAAAGTTGGGTGTGATTTTCATTTTTTGATATGATTTTTAATATGTTTATATTTCAAATTTTCAACAGTCAATATGGAAAATTTGTTTTCCATATTATCAAGAATGTTTTGGATAACATCCATCAGTGAAGATATGTCTATATGAGTATCAACATATCGAATATTTCAAGAATTTTCATTTTATTTAATCTTTGTGTTTGCTCATCTCTTAGAACTTAACTTCCATGTTTGGAATGTGGTATTCTTTGGAAATGTTTTTTATACTTTTAGCATGTTTCGCAAAGACTATCAATTTCTAATGGGAAGGCTACAATAAAGTGAAGATTTTGTTTACATTTTGGACATTTAAAGGTGATATTTACATAATCATGACGTCACTGCCTTGTTCACTTAAAGAGATTCTATCACAATGCAGACTTCATCTGCTTGATCATAGAATTCTTGGGAATACCAAATAGCTAATTATGAGTCTGCAAACTTCAAGGATAAGCTTACAGGGAGCAATTTCCATGAGAATTAATAAATAACTCTATCCAGTTTGGTCATGATTAAGGCAAAGTTAAAGTTAGGAAATCGAATCTACATCTCTGTGCTATTGCTGCAGTGTAGGAAAAAAGAAAATACAGAGGAACTCAAGTCTCATACTAGTTGAGAAATTTTTTATTCACATTCTGAGGACTTAATTCTGGTTTACTGAGGGACTAGTAGGGTCTATATTTCACTGTGGTTGGTCTTGCTGACAGAAATCAAAATAACTGCATTTGAACTTGAAAACAATGATGCTAATTTGCCAGTTGAAACAGTATTGACTACAAAGTTGGAAAAATAATATCAAACAGTAGAAAATAACCATATAGAAAGCCAAAAATGATTAGTAGCAAAAATATTACCTGATACAATTCAGAGCAAACAGACAGGATGAGATGCTCCCAGATAGTCATTTTCAATGCATGGTTCCAAGAGGACTAGAAAAGTCATCAAATTGGTTCCTCAAGGAAACAAAAATGGGTAAGCAAAATGACCTGCATATCTTTTTCCAATCTCAGCAACCACCAAGATTTAATAGGACTAAAACAACAGAGGAAAGTTGTGGTGAAGAGAATGTTTCCCAGGGAGCCCTGCTTCTGCAGTTCTAGACAAGGAGACAAAGCAGCATCTACTAGGCTTATGAAGTAGATAAGCCACCAGGAAGACATGAGCTGCCACCGAATTAGGAAGGGAGACAAACTCACACTGCTGACAAGAAGCTAGAGCTGTTACACAGAACTAAAGGATCAGAAAAAGTCTTACAAAACAGAGGGCACATAAGGAGCTAGGAAGAGCCAAAACACCTTAGGTTGTAGAGAATTGGTCCAGGATAAAAAGCATGGTGTAGGATGGAAAAATCCTCAACAAGAAGATAAAATCTTAAATAAAATCTCAGCAGGGTTTGAAAATGAATGGGTGAGAAAGGACAGGAGCTCCTGTCACCTTTCTTTTCCATTGGGCTGTTTTGCTTTAGATATTATAGGATTTTTATCTAGCTATTTAGATACTTTAGTTTTTGTACCTAGCTAGTCCATTCTAAGTTAGAAATGTGCTTCGTATGTTTGTAACTCATACTTAATAAAACTATTTGGTAATATATTGTTAGTTTTAACTTTCAAGTAACACGTGTTTACACCAAGGTTCATGTTATCTAGTCTTGGTATATATGAAATAAATGAAAAATGTGTTGTCAAGAAAGTGACATTTTTTTCATTGATTTTCAACTTGTGTGTTTATACAGTGTACACCAAGTCCATGTTATCTAGTCTTGGTATTTATGAGATAAATGAAAAACATATTGTCGAGAAAGTGACAGTTTCTTTCTATCCATGAAAAAGAAATCGTCTACAATGTGCTTGGGCAACAAGTTTTTCCCCTATTTTGTACCATACAAAGGTTCTCTGGCATTTACCAGCAATTAATATAATCTTTTTACTTGTCTATTGTTATGCAAGGCACTAACACAAATGCACCAAAATTGCAATGTTTATCTGGCAGATAAGTTTGTACTTGTATCATATAACATATTGGGAGATGAGAATGCTACACATCATAGTGACCTCTATCATCATATTCCTTCTCACCTTTTGGATTGGAGCAGTCGGAGGAGGCTCATTTGTC
>VDFB02219775.1:0-21568 GCA_007258455.2 Sequoia sempervirens
AAAATAAGATTTGGACGAAAGTTTTAGAGTATGTTTATTAAAGTTTTAGAGTATTTTGGTGGGCTATATTCTTGATTCCTTAAATGGTTTATTCAAATGGATTGTGACTAAATAAATGACTAACTATTTAGTCATTTTTATTTGTGTGACTAAATAATTTTTAATCAACAACCAAACTAGTAATTTATTTACTCATTTATAGCTGAGTTGCAAAAAATAAGCAGAATTTAGTCATTTTTAGTTGTTGTGACTAAAATTTTTAGTCACCTAGTCATTTATTTGCCAAATTATACTAGTGTGTGCTTCCTTGTGCGATTAGGGCTCTCTCAATGTTGAGGGCCCTAGGGATAAGCTCATCATAAGAAGTGACACATTGCATCTTTAACTAAAAGGATAAATCCATATTGACATTAGCAATGATGATTCTGACTTGTTGCTCCTTAGAAATGGGTCACTTTCTCTTACTAGCTCGCTACCTCCATCGTTGTAGGAAGTTTGCAATCAAGTTCAATATTATGATTTTAGGAGTCTTAATGGTTGGAAATCATAGTAAAATCAGAATTTAATAAGTTTTGGAATTAGCATTTTAAAGTGTTTTTTGGGGTCATTAATTTTAGACTATCTTCTCTTTTGCAGGGGTGGTTGCATGCCAATTTTTTTTGGTGTAAAATATCATAATTATTAGCTTTTGTTACCTGTCTATGAATAAAAATTATTGGAGTGTGAGTTTGATATTTTTTGAAGATTTAAATAGTTAAGCTTGGTAAAGAAAAATCATGTCAGATAATATTAGTCCAGAACAAAATGAAGACACTTGATAGATTGTGGGCTAGATTGAAAAGAAAGGGTGATGGAAAATGTTATTGTCCTTGCAATAATTGCAAGGGCTTAAAGATGAGACAAATTTTAATCACAACAGCTGAGAAACATTGTATGAAGCATGGTCACATTAAAGGGGGCATGATTATCGTCCATTGGTAAGTTGTTCATTATATGTGTTTATATTGATTGAATTTGTAAATTTTTAGATAGTTTTAACATTATATATATATAATCACTTGATCATGATCATGGTTTATTTGTGTCTATCATTATTGTAAAGGTGGGGTGCCTTAGGGTAGATGATATAGATTATCATGGCCCGGAGAATGTGGTTTTGCAAGTGGACAAACATGGAGCTGCGAATATTGAAGTTGAAGTTAATGATCCTATAGAAGAAGATGATCATGTGCTATAAAACATACTTGAAGATGATGGTACAAATAAATTGATCCATGACACATTTAGTGATAGAGCTAATCATGATGATCGAGATGAATTTGATGATGCTCATGATTTACCTGTACTTGAGAAGGCATACGAGCCCCTTTATGAAGGCTCCCAAACAACTCTTCTCTTTGTTGTATTGTTGTTGTTGAACTTGAAGGTTATGAATGGTTTATCAAACATAGCAATCTCACGGATGTTAAGGCATGTCATATATGTCATCTTTTATTTATTTTACCTGTTGTTAGTTCATCACTAGTAAATAAATGATGAAATATAAAACACATTATTCTTATATTAACAAATTATTTTTGTTGTAGATTGATTGGTGAATTTTTGTTACCACCATCAAATATTTTACCATACTCATACCGAGATTTATCTACCATTATGAAAGATATCGGAATGGATTATCAAGCAATAGATGCATGTCTCAATGATCATATTATATATCATAAACAACAAGAATTTGCAATAGAATGCTCAAAATGTCATATGAGTAGATATTGAACAGATCAATTAACAAAAAAGGTGCCTCACAAGGTTCTTAGTTATATTCCCATTATTCCACATATACAACGATTATTTAGGTACGAAAGCTTAGCACAATTTATGGATTACTATGCACAAAATACAAGTGGAGATGACATTCTTCAAATGCCTGCAGATGGTTCTGCATTTAGGGACATGGAGGAAAAATGACCACACTTTAAAGAAGAACCTCATAATCTCAGGATTTCATTGGGAGCAGACGGTGTCAATCCATTTGGAGAGCTGAGATCTATTTACTCGGTGTGGCCTATTTTTCTTATCAAAAATAACATTCCTCCATGCATGTCAATAAAGAGGGAGCACATAATGTTGTCAATGATTGTTCCAGGTATTTGTTTACATAAATTTTCTTTAACGTAGTAGCATCTCATTTGTCTTATTTGTTGCATAATGATTTATATTTTTTTCATTCAATAGTCATGTACATTAATTTATATATATTGCAGTAAAATGGTTATAATAATTATGTAATGTTTATGTTCATTCAACTAGGTAAGTACCAAGTTAAAGATATGAATGTGTATATCGAGCCTCTTATCAATGAGTTCCTAAAGTTATGGAATGGCATGACTATGTATGATGTCTCTAGACCAATAGGACAAAGACAATTTCAATTCCATGCAATGCTTGTATGGACAATTCAAGATACCCCAGGGCTAACACATTTTTGTGGTATGTTATAAAATTTGACTACACTTTAACAATATTTAATTTGATGAAGTAGATATCATGCATGTTTGTAAAATAATCTATTCATTATATATAATTATAAAAACTGACATATTTAATCCAATTATATATGATCTTGTAGGTCTTCAAATAAAGAGAAAATTTACATGTAAAATTTGTGGTCTAAAGATGAAATATCATCATTTAAAAAGTTTAAGAAGGTGTTTGATGAGTAGAGGAACTTCCTCCATAGAAATTATAAGTATTGAACAACTAAAAAACATATTTTCAATGGGAAAGAGGAGACTACATCAAAACCACGAAGAATGACACCTTGCCTATGGAAGTTGGAATATAATAGAATTAATCGTTAAGGTTATACATTAGATCAAATTGTTTATCTATCATATATGATATATTTTGAATTTATATTTTTATATTGTGTTGTGTTTACTCATGTTGTAATTGACAATGATTTTCATTGTTAATTTGTTTAACTTAAATGCTTCATGAAGGTCATCAAGGCATTAATGGTTAGCTTCCATAGGGACTAAAAAGTTATCCCAGACAATTTAGTAGGTTTCCCTACTATGAGAAGCTACAAATTGTGCATTTGTTTGATACAATGCATATTAGAAAGAATATGACATAAACGTTATGAAAAATATTGGATGGAAGGCATGACAAAGAAAAAATTGTCAAAATTTGTAGTGACATTCAGGAAGCCAATCATGCAATGAAAAATTCCATTCAATTAAATAGCGATGGAGACCAAATTAATATAAGTGTCCTTTCTTGGTTATTAACAGAGAAGCAAAGAAATGCTATAAAAGAAGTCATACGAAAAATTTGATTTCCCACAGGATTTGCTGCGAACATAAACAATATAATAACAAAGAAACGTGAATTTGAGTCAGGGATGAAAACGCATGATTGGCATACCTTCATTAAGGTAATTATTCTGGTATATTATATACACTTGTATAATGCATGTACTTTTCAGTGTATTGTGTTTACTACTTTTGAAAAAATAATGAAAAGATTATTTTATAATTGTTGCAGTACATTCTACCTCTATCTCTCCCAGACAACTTTGACAACAATGTCAAGCAAGTTATATATGATCTTGGAAAATACATGAGGTAAGTAGTGATAATTTTTCAATTTGTTGTATGCATCTTATAATTTCCATTTTTTTTACTTGTTATGTAATATAATGTATATTTTTGCTAAATCTTGTTAATATATTTGCTCCTTGAATCACTTGTAGATGGTTGTCATATAAAGAAATCCATAAAGAAGATATAAATTATTGGAAGAGAAAAATTCCTCGTCTAATGTGTGAAATGTAAAAGTGTCTACCTTCGACATTTTTCAATGCACACGAACACTACCTCATACACCAAGTTGAGGAGATTGAATTGTGTGGACCTGTACACACAAGGTCAATGTGGATGGTTGAGAGGCACTTGAAATTTTTGAAGGCTTTGGTTAGACAAAGAGCACATCCTGAGGGTTCTATGGTGGAGGGATATATGGTATACTAGACCATGGTATACATTAGTGAATATCTTCCTAAGTTTGTAGCAAAGATCCATTTAGATCGCATTGGGATCCCAACTCCATTAACAAATTCAAAGGGGAGTACCTGTTGGGGAAAGGTAGATTGAGAAAAGTGAGAGGTAATTATAAGATGGTCATGGAGATTAATTGGAATGCATTTTACATATGGTTTTATGTATATTGTACTTATTTAATTTTTAATCTTTAATATACATAAATTATAAATTAAGTCGTATCTTGTGGTATTTAACTAATTATATACATTTGTTTATGAATTTCAATTTTTGATATAGTTGGTTGATGCAGGATACTAAATTTGTACATCGCAAACAATCTTGATTGGATGATGGTATGGATTGAACGATGTCAACAATTTAGTTGCGCATTAACATGGGAAGGTGTGGCTTCATTGGTTAAAGAAGCTCATCGTAATGGAGATTCTAATGTTACACAAAGGGAAATTGATCTAGCATATGGTTTAAGAGATAAGCAGGTACGTATAAATATATTAATCACCCATATTATTTAATTATTTTCAATTATATTGATGTATATATATGTTGAGATTGTTTTCTTTGCATACATTCGGCCAAGAATAAATATGTTTATCAACTAACGATATTGCAATAATTTTACATGTTTGACATATTGCAGGTGAAACACCATAAGGCTATGTGGTGCAATGGTCATAAATTTTGAATCAAAATGTTGGATTACATGAAGAAAACTTGTGATTCTAGTATAACTGTAGTCTTTCAGGTGACTAATGCTTCATCTAGAAGCGACATACATTCAGAAGTCTCAGAAAATTGATACTATGAGATTTTGGATGATATACTTGAGTGTTACTTTAAGTCCTTCAGATTAATTATGTTTGTGTGTGAGAAAATTGGATCAAATTTAATTAAAATCAACACATGTTAATAAAACATTAAATCGAAAAGCTGAAAGAAAGAAAACAAAATGTGCAAACCGTAACAATAGCCTTTCGAAATCATTTTATCCTCCTCTATCTTCACCATTTTGTTGCTTTGAAATGGCTCTCAGATCAGCAGATAGAGCTCAACAAAATGACAACATGAAGAATGAGATTTAGAATGCATAATATGCAACATCTATGCTAACATGAAAATGGGAATGTGATGCTGAAAATGATATGAGTGCATAAAGCTGATTGCATGAATGTGAGTATGCATATGTAAGTGCAGGCATATGAACGTGGGTGATTAACCAAGGCTTGGATTTGCACGTGCTTTTATAGAGTTTTCGAATGAGTTTGATTGGTTGAATCGATCGACGGTCTGGATTAAGCTTGTTTCGAATGGATGACGAGAGATTTTTGAAAGTGGACAGAAGAATGGAAGGTTTCCTTTCTCTTTATTGAGTTCGAAGGGAAAATTTCATTTTGAAGGATAAGATACGAATTTAGAAGGGCGAGTTAGCATGAGTTAGAATTTTGGGAAGGTGAGTTAATAATGAATTAAAAAAATTAAATTTATTTAATTAGGAGTGAAGATGGAAATGGAAACCCACATAATTAAATAATTCATATTTAATTATGTTTAAAAATGAAATTAAAGTGAGGTGGAAAATATTAAATAATATATTTAATATTTTGAAATTCAAAAATGGGATGGAGAATATTCCATTATTTAAATATTCAAAATATTTAAACTTTAGAATAAAATGATAATTAAATATAAATAAATTATACAAATTTATTTAATTTAATTAAGCGGAGGGTAGAAATGTTAGTAATTAAATAAAATTATTTATTTAATTTAAGGTAGAAGAAATAGAAAAATGAACGATATAAATAAATAATTAAATTTATTTATATGTAGATGAAATTAGAGGAATTAATTAAATAAATCATATTTAATTAATTAACAAGCTTAATCATGACCATTTTTAGACATATACATTTTGCCCCTCTTTGAAGTGATGTGTAAAACACATTGCTTCAAAGAAAATAAGATTTTGCCCCTGATATGCTTTCGATGTTGCTGTTGATGATGCCCCCTCGGGAGGTAAATCACGGATGATATGAAGTCTGAAAATGTGATAAAGAAGATTGGATAATGATATTCTGCAGAAGAGACAGTGATTTAGCTCCCGATAAATGATGAAAAAGATGCCCCTGTTGATATGATGCCCCTTTTGATGGAAATGGTAAAATGATGATGATGAACTGATAACTTTGCTTCTCAAAAAGAGAAAAACAAAGAGTAAATGACTAATAAAGTGTTTGATAGATTTGTTTTCTGTGATAGAAAACAAATAGTAGATGAATGATTTCTTTTTTGATAAATTTTCTTTCTGCGATAGAAAACAAATAGTGATTGATGGTAGATCAGATTGATATGGTATCGAGCTAGATAAATTTGTGTATTGGTTTGCCTGATAGGATTGATTGGGTGATATGGGTCTGTGATATGATGCACTGGTATGAGTCGCTAATATTAGTCACTGATATAGTTCACTTGATATGGGTTACTGATATGGGCCATTGATATGGGTCACTTGAGATGAGTCACTAATATTGGTCACTTTGATATGGGTTGCGATTGCATGCTGTGAGGCATTGATAGATAGAGAGATTTTGGTTGACCTTTTCAAAATTGAGGTGTGTTGGGACCACATAGAGATCTTGGGGTAGGAGATAAGACTTCCATCACAGAGGCCAACCCTATCAGGGGGCTCTGATATTTTTGATGTATCATTATTGATTCATTCACACATCTCGATGTCTATTATGTTTGGAGCATGTACGTTATTTTGGTCATATCTCATGTATCTCTTTGAAATTTTTAGCTTCATTGGACATTGGACATTTGTATTATTTTTTATCAGTAATGATATACAGCGGCGATGATTTGTGATGATGTGATGTGCATTTATGATGTGATATGCATTTTTTTTTATGTGTTATGGATGTTGATATGAATTATAATGATTTGATGACTACCATGATTTGCAAGATGATTCGATATGATGTTTTTATGATGATGATGATGACTGATGATGTAGACTAATGATGTCATGCAGGTGGATGACTTATGAAAATGATATGAAAATGTATATATGGAGTATTTGTTTTTTGAATGTTCAAATGTAAGAGGATAAAGGATGACAAATGAATTTGCAAAATGAAAAGATATGGAAAATGATAGGATGATTAATGATACGATATGAATGTAAATGTTCTATAATGATGATTAAGTGAAATGATAAAATGAAATGCAATGATAATGACATGTATGAAAATGATAAGTGATATGAAATGAACTGCATGATATTGAAAATGATGAATGAAATGATAAGTGATAATGAAATGAAAATGATATGATAAGATATGATAACGGAATGAAAATGAATGAAATGATGCAAATGTATAAAAGGAACATGAAATGAATATGAAAATGATAAAGTGTTAACGAGATGAAGATGATAGAGAATCTAAGTGATATGCAAATGAATGATAAATGATAAATGATAGGACCCAACTGAAATGATAATGCAGGTAAAAGGTGATGATGAAAGAAATGTTCAAATGTCCTCCATAAGTAGTCCAAAGAGACATGACATCCATTGATGTGATTATTATCCTTTCAAAACTCGGGTGCAAATCCACTATGTAGGTATGTATAAATGATCTAAAATGAAATGCAACTAAATGAAAATGACCATTTTGTTGAGCTTGTTGGTATATTTTCTGGAATCATCATAGAGCATTTTTAAAATGTTGGAAGTATGTACAAGCATCAGAGGGGAAATTAGCGCCAATGATGACCTGAGTACAACTTTCATGATTTTTGATATAGCAAGTGAACACAAGCATCTAGGTATAATTGAACCGAGATGACCTGAGCATTTCTTGCGTAAACAGACAAAGACTAACCACTATCTGATGCAAATTTGGAACTGTCATCAATGATAAATCATCACGTCTCGTGACATATTTGCAACCAATAAATGATTAACCTCCAGACAACAGACAAAGAAAAAAATCATCCTCTTTCCTTGCCACTCTAGTTCAGTACATCATCGAGTGTGCTCCAGAGAAATGATATCGAAAATTAAACAACCATTATTCAAAAATGGACTACTGTGATTCCAAACATTAATTCAGATTTAGAGATCATCCAGATACGAGTCATGATAAGGTACGCAACTAAAAGCTACTGTGATATGGATCAATGGTTGGATGTTTTGGTTTAATTTGGTTATTTTGTTTTGCGTGATTGGTTTCGATGTCATTGTCTTACCGTTTGAAAGTTGATTGCCCCCAATATGCCCCATGTTTGCCCTAGGTATTGACACAACTTGTTGAAGTGAATAATAATCAAGCCATGATAAGACATTATCGCTCGAGGCAAATGATGATAGCATGGTGCTGGTGTGACCCTAAGATGATGGAAAAGATGCATGAAAAAGAAGGATGAAAATTTAAATGCAGAACATGAACTAATAGATGGAGAGCTTCCAAATAGCGTCTATTTGCCAGATTTTCACTATTTATTTTTATTGCATTTTTCTTGTCAATAGACTGCCTGTTTGCCAGGTTTTCACCATATGACATTTTCTGATTTTTTTTTAATTTTTTTTTGAATTTTTTTTTTTGAATTTTTTGATATTTCTTGTGACTTTCTAATTTTGATATTTTTCGGGACTTTTTTTCTCATTTTTGATATTTTTGGGACTTTTGATTTTTTTGATATTTCTTTAGGACTTTTTCTGATTTTTTTTTATATTTCTTCAGGACTTTTTTTGATTTTTTTTTATATTTCTTCAAGACTTTTTTTGATGATGATGACCATCTTAGACATAATACTTCTTCAGATGCATGTTGTTGATCGGCTCGTCAAACAGGTCCCCTTCTGGCATTGATAGCTTGTAGGCTCCTGAACCATAAACTGCGATAACTACATAAGGACCTAGCCAATTTGGCTCGAACTTTCCTTTCTTCTCTCTATCTTGTTGATTGCATGGATTCTCTTTTAGAACGAGATCACCCACCTGAAAGGTATGTGGTTTTACTTTATGGTTGTAGCTACGAGACATCATCTGTTGATAAGCTTTCAAATGATCAGTAGCCCATTGTCTCTTCTCATCTAGAAGTTCCAGTTCTTGGAGTCGAGAAACTTTGTATTCATCATCTGTCGTTAAACCTTTCAATGATACTCTGAGTGAGGGAATCTCAACTTCTAAGGGCAATATTGCTTCTGCTCTATAAACAAGAGTGAATGGTGTTGCTCCTATTGGCGTGCGGATACTGGTTCTATAGGCCCATAGAGCAGGATTGAGTTGAACGTGCCAATCATTTCCTGATGTATTCACAGTCTTTTTCAAGATTTTCAATATGGTTTTATTTGAGGCTTCTGCTTGGCCATTCCCTTGTGGATAGTATGGTGTTGAATATTTGTGCTGTATGTGGAATCTTTCACAAAGTTCCTCAACATCTTGATTTTTGAATGGTAGTCCATTATCTGTAATAATGGAGTTAGGAATGTCATACCGACAAATGATATAGTTAAGTATGAAGGAGGATATTTTTTTTCTGGTAACTTCAGTAAGAGGGACTGCCTCAATCCACTTGGTGAAATACTCTGTTGCAGTGATGATGAATTTATGCCTGTTTGATGAAGAAGGGTGAATCTTGCCCACTAGATCTAAACCCCATTGAGAAAATGGCCAGGTTGGTGTAAACGGTTGGAGTTCTTGTGTAGGGGCATGAATGAGATTCCCATGGATCTGACATTTGGAACATGTTTTCACAAAAGTGAATGATTCCCTCTCCATTGTAGGCCAGTAGTAACCCATTCTAATCAGTTTTTTAGATAAGGTCAGTCCACTCGAATGAGTACCACAGATGCCACCATGAACTTCTTGTAAAGCTTTGTCAGATTCCTCACGTTCAAGACATCGAAGTAAAGTACCATCAAGACCACGACAATAAAGGGTGTCAGCGATGAGGGTATAGTGAGCGGATTGGCGGATAAAGTTGCATTTTTGGTTACGGGATAAATCGGGTGGTAAGATGTCGTCTTTGAGATAAGTATAAATTTTTTTGTACCAAGGTGAATCGGATCTTACCAAATGACAAATGATTTGGCTTTCAGGGGTATCATATGCAGGTGTGAATGATTGTTCCACCAGAAATTCATAACGATGTTGAGTTTCTGGGAGTTGTAATAATGATGCGATCGTAGCCATAGCATCAGCTGCTTTATTATCAAGCCTTGGAATTTGTGTAAATTTGATGTCCACAAAGTATTTCTTGAAGTCATCCACCATATTTTTATAAGGTAGCAATTTTTCATCTTTGGTTTGGTAGTCATTATTGATCTGACAAATGACCAATTGTGAGTCACCATATACCTGTAACTCTGTTATTCTCCATTCCAGTGCTATCTTGAGTCTAGTGATTAATGCCTCATATTTAGCTATGTTGTTGGTGCATGGGAACATTAGCCGATATGAACGAGGAATGGTATGTCCTTGAGGGGTGACAAAAAGTATGCCTACTCTCGAACCATGTTGAGTGAAAGATCCATCAAAATATGAGGCCCACGTTTGTTTAGATTCTACAGTGAAGACATCTGCATCTGGAAATTCAATGTGCAAGGGATGATCTGCTTGTAGTGGTGCCTCTGCTAATTGATCAGCTATAATTTGTCCTTTGATGGCCTTGTGGTCAACATAGTGTATGTCAAACTCACTTAGAATCATTACCCATTTTTCTAACCTTCCTGTCAATGAGGCCTTGCTCAACAAATACTTGAGTGGATCAATCTTCGAAACCAAATTAACTGTATTGGTTAGCATGTAATGCCGAAAATTTTGTGAAGCAAAGACTACTACCATACAAGCCTTCTCAATAGAAGTGTAGTAGATGTGTGAATGGTAAACTCTTGTCAGCCAATTGTGTGATGAACCTCCGTATAGATTGAAGTCATCCTTGTAGTGATCTTAGCTGACTGATGTTCTTTGGTGGGGGCATTTCCATGATTGCTTGAACTTTTGCTGGATCTACTTCAATTCCTTTTTCTGAAACAATGTACCCCAAGAGTTTTCCAGACTTGACCCCAAAAACACATTTCTTTGGGTTAAGACGAACTTTGAATTTTTCTAATCTTGCAAATATTTTGGACAATACTTCAAGATGTCCTTCTCTGGTGTATGATTTTGCCAGTATATCATCCACATAATCTTCCATGAAGAAATGCATCATGTCATGAAAAATCGTAGTCATGGCTCTTTGGTAGGTAGCCCCAGCATTCTTTAGACCGAAAGACATGATGTTCCAACAATAAGTTCCCCATGGACACATGAAAGCTGTTTTCTCTTGATCTTCAGGTGCAATCTTGATTTGGTTATATCCAGAAAAACCATCCATTAATGAATACATGGCATGACCAGCTGTTAGATCAACTATGGTGTCAATGTTCGGTAATGGGAAATCATCCTTAGGACATGCTTTATTAAGATCTCTGAAATCTGTGCATATTCTAACAGTTTTATCTAGTTTGGATACAGGTACAATATTGGAGATCCATTCTGCATAGTCGATTGGTTTGATGAAGCCCACATCAAGAAGTTTTCTTAGTTCCTCTTTAACTAATAATGCAACATGAGGGTGCATTTTTCTGAGTTTTTTCTTTACCGGCTTGACCCCTGGTTTGATATACAAATGATGCATGATAAGATCAGGATCCAGACCAAGCATGTCAGCATAAGACCATGTGAAATTGACTTGGTTTGCTTTCAGGAATTCCATAAACTTTGGTATTTCTTTCTCTGTCATAGATGCGGCTAACTGCAAAATTCTTGGTTTTTCAGAAGTCTCGAGATCGACAACATTTGTAAACTCAATTAGAATAGGCGATTGCTCATGGTAGTGCTCCGGGAGAGTGTCAAAATTCCCATCGTCTGGTGCCTCTAAGAGGTTTTCACCATCAAATACGCTCTTTATTTTATCTTTTATTTGATCTAATACTACCAGATTCTAGTTTTCACCATTAGATCTTTCTTTTTTGTTTTTACTTTTGTAGCTAGGAGACTTGACACTCTCCTGATCAAAAACTCTATGTCGAAAATCACTGGTGGAACAATCATTCGCATCCTCTGCGGAAAGGAAGTTTACGATAGCTTCATCACTTGGAAACATAGGTATGTTAATAGATTCCATAAAATTCCAATCAATAAGGTCAGGATGGAGTAAAGGTAGAGGGTCGTTAGGTTGTGTGAGATCGGATATGGTTATGGTCATGACAGAGTGGTCTGTAGGATCCGAGGTATAAGGTGGATCAATGATGATACTATCCTCATGATGATCTTGTTCGTTTGGATCTGATTCAGTATCACTAGAATCATAGTCGACCTGTGGTTCAGATTCTCGCGGTTGGGACCCTGAACCTTCTCCTTCAATTAGAGTTGGGCCATACTGGTGTATTACATCAACCTCTTTGTCTCTCCAGAACTCATCATTGTAAATGGTGTCCCATTCATATTCAGCAAAGTCCGTATCAGAATTGTTGTCTAGGAAATTCTGAATTGTTGCCAAACATGTCTCTTGTGAATATGAGCTTTCTTGCAATGCAAAGACGGTGCTATGCAGTTGTTTTTCTTTGGAGTGATTTTCATAACCCAATCTAGTTTTCTCTTTTCCAGCAAGTCCACGGAGGTGAATGGGTTCAATTACTCCTTCCTTCCTTTTTCCAATAGGTCCCTCATCATAACCCATCTTCTGCATGATTAAATATCCTTTTCCATATTTATTTGTGGGTAATTTGACATTAGAAACTACTTCATCTTCATCTTTATAGAGCCAATTTAAAATTTCAGTATCCTCCGGGTTTTCCATCGAAAATTTTTCTTTGATGAATTGCCCATTAAATTTTGTAATTGGCTCTATTGGCATTTGCTTTGATGTTGATGCTGCTGAAATTTGATGTTCTCTAATAGATGGTTGTCCATGTGATCATGGTGATGTAGGTAAATTGACAAGACAAAGATAGTATTCTCCAACTCCATGATCCTTGAATTTCATCTTTTTGTCAAAGCTATTGGTCAATTGACTGATTTGTGTGTTAATCTTTAGAGAAGTACTAACATGAGCTTCCCGATTATTAGGGACCAAAGTATCTTGACTAGCCTTTATGTTGGCGCAAGTTTGAGTGTTGGAATTATCAGCAGGTATCGTGATTTCTTGTCCATCATAAGGAAACTTGAGACATTGATGGTAAGTTGATGGGACGGCATGCATTTCATGGATCAAAGGACGACCCAACAAAATGTTATATGCCAGATTGTGATCCAGTACTTGACAAAAAGTATTCTTTATAACAGGGCCCACTCTGATTGGCAGCATGATTAGACCTTTGGATGCTCTTTCTTCATCATCATAAGCTTTTATGGTAATCTTTCTTCTGAAATCAATGGAGTCCTCATAAAATCCTAAGGCTTTGACCACCTTCAAGGTATAGATGTTCAAACCAGCACCTCCATCTATTAGAACCCGTCTGATGCAAAATTTATGGACCATGACCTCTAAGTACAAAGATGAGTTGTGAGGATGGGTTATGGAAACGTCATCTTTATCGAAAAATGAAAGACAATTGGGTGAGGATAAATGTCCTACCATGGCTTGAAATTGATTCACATCCAAATCAGTAGATACATTGGTTTCAATGAGGGCCTTTTCAAGAATTTCTTTATGGGCTGGAGAAATCTTTAATAGTTCAAAAATAGAAATTTGAGCGGGGTTTTTTCGATGTTGATTGACCAAATCATATTGATGTTGAGGTGGAGGTTCAATGGATCTCGAGGAGGTGCCTTTTAAGACAACTTTGGCTTGTGCTCTTGTTGTTGCGTTGACTTCTCGATATTCCTCCTTCTGTTTGACTTTTATGACATTCACCCGCTCATCGTCTGCATAGAGATGGTTGATTATATGGTCATCATTGATGTGATTTACTTCTTTGTCGGAAGACTCACCTTTTTGATAATTAGGTAAAGGATTGCGAAATACTTGGTGGTCTGCATTGGTTTGTTGATTTCCTTCTACTGTGATGATGTCATTATCAATTAAGTCTTGAATGGAATTTTTCAAGGCTTGGCAGTTGTTGGTGCGGTGACCTTTACATCGATGGTAATCACAATAGTATGCTTCATTCCATGATGGAGGCTTTACACTGGGTTCAAAATTTTGTTGAGGCGGTAAAGTAATGACATTTTTGGCCATCAACTCTTTGAATGTGGATTCTAGGGATTGACCCAATGGAGTAAAATTTCTTCTACTGGAGAAGAATGAAAATCTTTGCGGATTTGAATTTGAAGTGTTCCCTAAAGAATTGTGATTGTTATTATTTCCTCGGTAACCCTGGTTATTGTTTGAAGTCCCTTGATGGGAAGTGGGATGCTAACTTGCATTGTTCCTTTGAGGAGGATTATTTTCGTGATTTGCAATTGAGTTGATATTGTTGTTGCGAGTGTTTGGGGTAGTGAGGACGAATGGTTTGGTTGAAGCATGATTTGCATCCACAACACTATCATTCACCATATTTTTGTTTCGGGTCCAGAATTTGGATTTGTCTTGATTATGATGGTGGGATGAGCTAGGGTTTTCTTTGTCATGTTTTATTATTCCTTTCTTGACCAAAGCACTTTCAATGGTTAAGGCATCTTCAATCATTTTCTCAAAAGAAGAAGGACAATGTAAGTTCAAGTGATAGCTCATTTCTGAGTTTAAACTATTGATGAAAGTAACCATCTTTTCTTTCTCTAGAACAGGACGTGGGTATCTGGCAAACATTCTTCTCCATCTCTGGAGAAACATAAAGAAAGGTTCACCCAGTTTCTGTGTCATTTTACAAAGATCTATCATGGTGATCTGATGTTGTATGTTGTAGGTGTATTGTAATATAAATAAATTAATCAACTCTTCAAATGTCCTAACAGGAGGTGATATTTTGGATAACCATTCCATAGAGTGTACTCCCAGACTTATAGGAAATAACCGCATCAAGTAAGTATCCTCGTAAGCAAACTCCAATGTCATGTTTCTAAAGTCTCTAACGTGATCAACTGGATCCGTTTTCCCATTATAGTGATCAACTTTTGGTATTTCGCAATGCTTGGGAAAAGGAATCATGTTTAAACTTTTGTGAAAAGGATAAGGACATATGTCCTCCAAAGTGTATTTCTTTGTGGTTTTTCCCCCTTGTAATTCTCTAACTTGTCCTTGAAGTGCCTTGAGTTGTTGGGTCAAGGCACTAAGATCTGAAAGAGGTGTCTCTTCGGGTTTTTTTTTCAATTTTTCAGTGTCAAAGTCATGAGGTAATTTAGCCTCTTGTTCGGCCAGATAGCGAAAATATTTTTCCTTATCTCGCTGCAAGATCTTCTCAATGGCTTTATGGAATTTTGGATCTTGTTCAGCTTCTCTAAGACGTTCTTCTTCTTGTTCTTCATCACTATCCACTTGATGGGAAGTATTTTCTTCTTTATCGTCCATGTTGTTGTTAAAAATTGGATTTTGATTTATGCTGAAAATGGGATTATTGTTTTCTCCTTCTTCTTGAATGTTCTGAATATGACTTTCTTTTTGGTTCGTATCCTTCAATTTATTGTGTTGAGATCTTGTGGAGATAGGCATATGTTTTTTTGAAAATTTCCTCTAAACTTAGATCACAGTTTTTTGACTAGTGCAATGGTGATGATATCTTGATCTGATAAGATAAGGTAATCTTATGATATGATCAAGAAAGCTCCTAACTTATGGGTTGTAGCTTCCAAAATGATAAAGGATTTTAGAATCCTGTTGGGGAAACTTGAGCCCAAAAATTAAAAAGCTGTTTTGAAGGGTGCACTCTAACAGATTTGGATCTTTGTTTTTAAGGAGACTTTCTCAAGATCTTTGAAGAATATGACTTGGGTGTGAAGGATATTCGATGGAAGGTTGGGGTATGTTGCCAAATTCAAGAGGTTGGTTATGATTATGCCGATGTGATAGAGCTCTTATTTGATAATAGGCTCGGGAATCTAAGGGATCTACATCATATTCATCAGTGAATCCTCTAACAAAATCCTGATATCTGTGAAGGAATCCTCGATAATGAAGCAAAACTTGCCTACTTTTGTACAAGAATTTCCTCTTTTGCAGTGTTTTCTTGTATCCTAAGGGTTTCTTAGGTTTTTTGATTCTCTTAGAGACTAATTTCTTGGGAAACTTTGTTGACTTCCAATCCCTAAGCATGGAGAAAGGTATTTGGAAATGTTTTTGAAGCAATGATATGACAAAAACTCCTAAGTGGCTTTCAGTTGTTGTTCTTCATGTTTCTTTTGAATGATCTCTTTATCTAAATTAATGTAATGGAAGACACAACAAACATTTTTGAAAACAGTTGTTCCTTAAAGCCCTATACTAACATGAAGTGTTTGATTAAGAAATATTTTTCATCAAATATTTTCACGGGTTTTTGCATATGAAAGATAGTTCAGATAGACTCACTCTTAAGTGCTCAAGTAGGTCATTCTAGTAATCAACAGCCCACATCTTAGAACTGCGTCGACTCACACAGCCGTGTCACCCCCAAAGGGGCGCCTGTGTTTTTGTCTTTTCTAGGCGCGTACTCAGAGTTACGGAAGTGGATACCGGGTCCCCTGAGCAAATGGTCCTTGGCAGTTATATGGTGAGTATCTTGGGGGCAGATTCTTCCCTCCCGTTGCACTGTGATTATTAGAATGTTTGGCAACTGACTCGGCTGGCCACTACACTAGGTTCGTAGTAAAGATTTCCATTCGGTGCGGCAATAATAAACTCCCTCAGGAGACCTCCCAACCTTTATAACAAAGGCTTTGGGGATGGTTATCTTGCACACTACCGGCAAAAGAGGGTTTCCCCAAATTCGCTTTAAATTTTATAGTGGGGCGAAATAGCCTAGCTTTGGCTTGAACCCACTTGAGTCGTTCCTCTTGGGTAATTCCTTTTTCCCACAAGAGCAGGCTCTCTAAAAGGTTTTATCAAAGCTTAAAAATGCATAAAATAGAATAGATGAGTTTGGCATTTTGATTACTCAGTTAAGGGGAGAGCATAGGCCTATCACCGTTTAAATCAAAGCAAGCAAGAGTTCATTTTTAAGCCCAAATAAACAGTTTTCTATGCTAGGTGAAGATATTGCTTCACAAAAATATGGAGTTCTTTTTAGTCCCAAAATAAAAGTGAAGTGACTATCCTAGGATTGGTTGATTTTGAATTATGTGACTACCCTAGGATTGCTTCATTCTTTTAAAGTTATTACTGTCCGCGGTTGCGTCGGATTCAGTCAAATTAAATTACAAATTACAATTTACAGCCTTTTTCAAAAGTGCGCTATAACAGACATCAGAGGTGCTATAGGAATCTTCAAAGGTGCTGTAGGAATCTTCAAAGGTGCTGATTGATCCCAATGCTTTTCCAACTCCGTATGATTCACCTATTTTTGGCATAGCCGAATTAGATTTCAGTATTTGATAATTTTATTGATCTGAAAAATGAAAACTTGAAGAAGAGATCCATGTTAATTTTCTAAGAGCTTTCCAGAAATGTAAAGAAGTTAGACAAATTCTTTGTTTTGCTCTCAGAAACGCAGATTTATGGAAATCATATAGAAAATGAAGATCAGATTTTTTCGTAATTTATTTGACCTCTAAATTAAATCTGTAAAACATAGACCCCTATTACAATTTAGAGAGCTTTCCGAAAATATAATTTTTTTTAAAAAATTCACTAATTTGCATCCAAAAGACCAATTTTATGAAAAAACTTAAAATTATGATAACTTCTACAAAAATGATGATAAACCCTCAATTTTTTTACTGTAGCCTCTTGAGATGATATAAAAGATGTTGTAAAAATATTGTAGAAAAATTCATAGCTGTGTAGAAAATATGAAGAAATTGGTAAAACTTGCAGTTTTTGTCCAAAAACTGTCAGATCTGTATCAAAAAAATCAATAAAACCTGCAAGTAGATATTAAAAACAGGGCAAAGCCCCACGGTGGGTGCCATTTTAATGTGTGTGAGAAAATTGGATCAAATTTAATTAAAATCAACAATGTTAATAAAACATTAAATCGAAAAGTTGAAAGAAAGAAAACAAAATGTGCAAACCATAACAACAGCCTTTCGAAATCGTTTTATCCTCCTCTATCTTCACCATTTTGTTGCTTTGAAATGGCTCTCAGATTAGCAGATAGAGCTCAACAAAATGACAGCATGAAAAATGAGATTTAGAATGCATAATATGCAACATCTATGCTAACATGAAAATGGGAATGTGATGCTGAAAATGATATGAGTGCATAAAGCTGATTGCATGAATGTGAGTATGCATATGTAAGTGCAGGCATATGAATGTGGGTGATTAACCAAGGCTTGAATTTGCACGTGTTTTTATAGAGTTTTCGAACGAGTTTGATTGGCTGAATCGATCGACGGTCCGGATTAAGCTTGTTTCGAATGGACGGCGAGAGATTTTCAAAAGTGGATAGAAGAATGGAAGGTTTCCTTTCTCTTTATTGAATTCAAAGGGAAAATTTCATTTTGAAGGATAAGATACGAATTTAGAAGGGCGAGTTAGCATGAGTTAGAATTTTGGGAAGGTGAGTTAATAATGAATTAAATAAATTAAATTTATTTAATTAGGAGTGAAGATGGAAATGGAAACCCACATAATTAAATAATTCATATTTAATTATGTTTAAAAATGAAATTAGAGTGAGGTGGAAAATATTAAATAACATATTTAATATTTTGAAATTCAAAAATGGGATGGAGAATATTCCATTATTTAAATATTCAAAATATTTAAACTTTAGAATAAAATGATAATTAAATATAAATAAATTATACAAATTTATTTAATTTAATTAAGCGGAGGGTAGAAATGTTAGTAATTAAATAAATTATTTATTTAATTTAAGGTAGAAAATAGAAAAATGACGATATAAATAAATAATTAAATTTATTTATATGTAGATGACATTAGAGAATAAATCATATTTAATGAATCAAATAATCATGACCATTTTTAGACATATACAATGTTCATCGTCCTATGGGCAGGATACAATTGAATGAAAATGATCCTAAGAGAACTGTTATTGAACATGATAATGGATTTACCATGGTTAATACAAGGTTGATCAAGCTAAGCTGGAAATGAGCCCTATGTTCTTCCAAGCCAATGTGAGTAGGTATTTTACTCAGAGGTTCTAGGTAAACCAGGTTAGTCATTTGTTGTTAGACATGATCCAAGAGGAAGGCCAGTAAAGTATAATGTGGTGGAAGAAGAAGATACTGAAGAACTAGAAGATGATGTAGATGATGATCAGGATCAACAATTAGTTGATGATGTCCCTGACGAAGATGTCAAAGAGGAGGAACTAGATCATGATGATGTAGGAGTTAATATTCATGAAGATGATATCCATGTGGATGATGACATTATTGAAATTGATATCGATGATGATGATGATGATATGACCAATCCTTAGAATGTTGAATCTAGATCGGATGATACAGACAAAGAGTTGGATGAAGAAGAAGATCAATGACATTGAAATGTATAGTTATGCAATTATATTATCTATTTGATATTAATTTATTGATATAATTATATTTGACTTATGTGGTTACATAATTAATTCATGATGTTTTTAATTTTTATGCCATTACATAATTAATTTAATGTACTTTTTAATGTTTGAAAGGTCAAAAAATTAAAACATTTCAATAGTGATGTTAACAACCTTGAAATTAGTGTGTTTTATGTTTCATGTGATCATAAAAGATTAAAAAGTTAGTTGTAGAGGTGGTTGTTCAGTGGTTGACATGTAAAGACATTTAAAAGGCATAAAGTGATCATTGTAATGGTTGTTGATGGTTGAGGATTTAAAATACAAGCTCTTGACGTTTGAAAATCTATGTTTTTCTTCAAAGTTTCTAAATTTTTCCTATTATGCAGCATTGTAAGGTCACATGCAGCCATATTTTGATGTGAAATTAATTCCAAGTCATGAAGATAAGTGTTAGCTTTGATTTGAATCTGATTTGAGGGCTTAAGGTGTTGATTTGAGTTAGAAAGCTTCATTTCTTTGCATATAGCCCGATTACCCTATTTTTGAGGGTTATGTAGTCCAAACATGATATAAAGGGGCTCTTACACTTTTTGTGATTACTGTAGCTTGTGTAAGAGACCCCATGGATATTGTTGTAATTATAGGATGCATTAATAGGGCGTAGGATGAGAAATAAAGAAGGTATAGTTGCTGTCCTCAAGAGTTTTGTGAAAAAAAACATGTGAAATGAGAGGTACTTTCTGGCACGATGCTTGTTTGCTCCTTCATTTTCTATAAGAAGGATTTCAAGGCCAGAAGTATGGGTTAGCAAGTTAGATATTTTTTGGTTGAGTCTAGGTAGAGTTGCAGAGCAAATTTTAAAGTTTGATGGCTTTAAGGAAAATGCAATTTAGGTTTTGAGTCATTCTTTAGTAGGTTTTGAATTTATGGGGATTTGATGTTTTATGATAGTACTGACATTTGAATTGAAATGATTAACTCAAACTCATGTCTCTCCATTGTACATGCATATCTGAATTTTAAATAAAATAATCAAGAGTTGTCTCATTCATCTCACTCTTGTGGTGTGTATGATTTATGTTTTGGCTTTAATTCAAGGAATTAATTAAAATGCTTGAATGAGATTGTAGTTGGATATGTTCTATATAAGGATTTGATAAGTAGTATTGAGTTAGAATACATGTTGATGAAATTGTAAAGCAATTTTCTCAAGGATCTTATATGTTATGTGTTAAATCTGTCATAAACCCTTAGATGTTTATGAATTTGACTCCCTAAATGGATATATGGCACTGATGTAAGTTGTACTAATTTGTATGGTTTAGTATTTTGTTTGTCTTTACCTAGCACTTGCTACAAATTGTAAATCAATAACTATTTTACACTATGGAATGTGTTTTAGTTATCTCATGCTCCAAATAGTTGATATTACTGATGAATAGTCAATTCTATTTAGTATTATGCTATTATGTTGAGCTATTAAATGAGATTATCTATTGTTGTTAATGTTGTTTACGATAATGGTGCAGAGGTTGTAAACGCATTAAGGGATCACCCTCCCAGGTCTTGGAGAGCCCAAAGTGTAGGAGGTCTTTAAAATCCTCGTCAGTTGGTTCAGGTCCTTTGAGCTACCCTTGATTGGAATTTGCAATTCCATAGGTAAATTAGAAGACCAACTTGGTTATAGTAAAAACAACCAATAGGTAGAGGGGAGAGAGATGGAGGTATTTAGTGAGAGAGAGATGGAGGGAGTGGGAGAGAGATAGAGGGTAGAGGGTTAAGGGTATAGGGGAGGGAGATAAGAGTGAGTGAGAGAGAGAGAGACTTGAGAGAGGGAGAGGGGGTAGGAGGGTGAGACTTGAGAGAGAGAGGGAGGGAGGTAGGGAGTGGGAGAGAGA
>VDFB02219776.1:0-11279 GCA_007258455.2 Sequoia sempervirens
TTGGGTTTAATGGTTTAAGGTTGAGGGATTAGGGTCAAGGGTCACTAAACAAATCCTTGTGATTAGCTCCCCTTTTTGCTTCTTTTTTGCTTCCACCACTGTTTTAATGTATTTTTCTCAATATTTTTGAAAAATTCGGTGCTATTTATCGAGATGGCACTATATATTTTTATCACTATCAAAAATAAAAGTAATATTAAGTTTGTAGTTAGTGTTGAAACCATTTTAAAAATTTATTGTCACTCCTAACAAGTAATATTAAGCCTTATTATTCAAACCACTCAAATAATTTAAACCATTTAAGCCTTGAATACATGCAATATATATATAGATCTCAATAAGGCCATGAAGGTATACATAATGTCTTGAAAATTTCATATAGTGTTATAAGGGCTATAATGTCATATATGCATTTAATGAATGTCTAAATAAATTCATATAGGAATACAATTGTACACATTGGTAAAATATAAATATATACATATAAATCCATATAGGTATATACAATGATATACATTAGAATAAAAATATACATCTACATTTCATGAAGGCATACAATAAATGTGAAAATATATGTAATTATGGAGTGTCATTAAATGATCAATGACTCTTGTGGGTGGAAGGGCAGGCATCTCTCCACATCAGAGGGTGGAGAGACCGCAGTTGTTGTCAAGGGTTGGCGTCTGGCGGCCAACTTGGACTACCCAGCTGAGTCAACAACCCAATGGTTAGATGGAAATTGAAATCATAGTTTGGCAGCATTGGAAATCATGTCATATCACTTGGAGAATTGGGCACATTATGGTCGTAACCCCAGTTGGCATTGGACAGAGGCGAGCTAATGGGTTGTGGGATAGATGGACGATAGACAGTCAATCTGACCGAGCACGATGGTTAATGTACAACATAATAAACTTTTGGCAACTGGCTCTTTATTAATATCAGTTGGCCGAGTTTCTTTTCACCCATCTTTGTCTGAGTTTGTCTTCGGCTTGCTCTGCAAAATAGCTATTGTGGAACGTTCTAAATTTGTTGTGGAGGTTTCGGTGGATGATGTGGTTAGTGTTGGACTAGACACTCCAATTCAACTAGATTGCAAGGTGCGACAACAACCTTCAAGCACATTATTGATCAGTGGTTGAAGTGGATTATGTTGAGGATTGATCCTCATGTGGTGGTGGCAGTAAAAATGGTGTTGGGGAAAGATTTTGTGCATAACTAGGAGTCCTTCAGGGTTAGCACCCACATTGCCTCTTGTTTTCTCGCATCTCTCCTAGATGTGAGAACACCAAAGGTGGAGGCAAAGACCATCATTTGTAAATTGTTCAAGAACGAGATTCTGGGTGGTTTGGATGAGGTGCTCAAATCAGCATTGTTGGGGCGGGGCACGCCATGGGCTCACGATTTTCCTTTAGTGAAGGTGGTGGGAGGATTCATCCACATCTATCCTTTTTCGCTAGAGATTAAGGGTTTGACATTGTTTCATCACTGCCAGATTGTGGCCTATGGAGTCAACTTCCTGAAGAAGTTTCTTGGGCTGGAGACGGTGGAAGGGTTGGACTGGATGGTGCAATTCAATCAATTTGTAAAGCTGAATGGCTTTTTATAGCTTGTTTTTGCGGGTCGGGTATGGTGGCACGCGTGTTGGTCTGTTGGGTGGTTTATAAGTATATGTCTGTAAATTTTTTTGATGCTTCAAGTTCTTTTTTGGGTTTCTTTTTTTGGTTGGCCATGCTTGTGGTGGGAGTCAACTGTTAGTCTTGGTGGCTAGATTCTGTAATTTTTTGGTTAGGGTTTGGGTTGCACTCTGATATGTTCTTCCCTACTTTGTAGATGTACTGTAAAAATTTTTGATAGCTAATACAATACTCCTTTTATGAATAAAAAAAAATGATCAATGACTCTTTCTTTGTTAAGAATATGGAGAATCAATATCATAATTGGTAGCTCTCCTTTTCCAATTAATAGACTTACTAGGCTCAATAATTTTTTTAGCTTCACATATTAATTCAATTAAACCATATATACAATAGTATAGAAATCTTGAATAAAATGAAATAAGTAAATAATCACTTGCCATAAATTAATGATCCTCTGCTTCTCTTCATTTACCTAGATGGGCTAGGTTCACAAAGTGGAGTTGCCTCCTCTTATGGAAAGAATGAAGAAACAAATCAAACTAAAAATAAATATCATTTATTTACACTAAGTGGTGTTAGATAAAATAAAAATTACATAATGTTATTTATATTACTAGCTCATACCAATGTGAGAGCCTTAGGAGATAAAATTTCCATAGCAATTCCCATATCCTAGAAGAGTATGTGTTGATGTCATTAACTAAAAATAGGAACAACATTATTTGACCAAAATATTCATAACATTATTTACATACATAATGATTAAAATTAATAAAACTTATCCTTTAATGAAATTTGATAACTAAGTACCACTAATGTTTCATAATATGAAAGGTCTTGTTGGAGCTAAAAATTCACCTCGGTTATTTTGCATACTTCCATTTTCACCCATCTTCCCACACTCACCATATGTCCCATCTCAATTTCATAATGGATGACACTAATATAAACCACCAAATAAGGCCCTTGGTCATAACACTAAAGTGAAATCCTTGTCTGAAGTGTTCCCATAGCAACACATGGCATGCCACCACACAATGCTATATCAAAGAGAGTCTCACCATAGTCTCTTCGATGCGAGTAAAAAGGGCTGATGTGAAATGTAGATGAGACTCTTGAATGTCTAAGAGACATTCAAATGTCTTCTCACCAGCCTAAAGAATGATATGTCTAAGAGACTTGGACATGTCGAGGAGAAAATATAACGTCTTACTGATAAATTATATGGAGCGTTCAACATTCATGAAATAGAAAAACATCTCTCCGACATCGAGAGAATATCATAAAATAAATGATAGGTCATCGGTAAAACAACACAGACAAATGGCAATGTCAAAAAGACATCGACATATTGAGGAGAGAAGTAAGAGAGTCTCTTTGACATTCAAGGAGAAAAATATCAGTGAGACATAGAGACATCGAACAGACATTGGACAAGGTCTCATCGACATCCTAACAAGGATATGTTGAGGAGACATAGGAGTATCGAGCAGACAGTATCAAAAGTCTCCCCGACATCCTAGCACAAGTGTAAACACATGTTATCGATAAGAATAAGAGACATTGGAGAGAGGTGACCATGGGCCTCCTTAACATGACAAAGTCACATAGAGATCATTAGCAAGTAATACCACCGAAGGAAGAGATAAGGATATGTTGAAGAGACATAGGCTTGTTGGCAAGAGATATCTTCCAATCTCTTTGAAAAATAGGGGACCATAAGGGAAGAAACTAAAATGTAAATATCAAAGAGATCACACAACATCGAAGAGAGAAATCTAAATTTCTCTTAGACACTTCTCAAAATATGGTCAAGGATATATCAAAGAGAGATATAGACGTTGTGATTAAAGTCTCTTCGACAAAATATGAAATAGTTATCACCAGATTGATTTGACTGATGAAATAGGGCTATTTTGAGTGTGATTTTTTCTCCTAAAAGGGTTTTTACCATGTACACTTGTGTTGTGTTATGTTTTTGTTTATGGTTTATATGCATTTCTCCTTTTTGTAAATGTAAATATATTAAAATTTTCACAATAATCTTTGCTAAGATTAGTTTATGAAGATTTTTTTTGTACCCTACTTTCTTTCATTTGGTAATATTCTTATAAACTTAAATTATAGGTTTTAGGTATAGAATTTTGTTTACTAATATTCATTTAAATGTGATATTTCATAGAAGGGTTTGATCTTATTATAGGAAGAGATGACAATCACATCTAGGGTAGAAATGGAGAAGTTGTTAGGCACAAAATTTAAGCTTTAGAAGCTTAAGATGGAGTATATTACTGTGGATAGAGACATATGGGTTATAGTAGCTAGATAAAAACCTATTGGAATGTCATAATAAGGTAGAAAAAAAAGAAAAAAAGATAAGAGTCTCATTAGACTCCATTTGGCTAATTCAATATTGTTGAATGTACATGAAGAGACCATTATAACACTTATTTTAAAGAAATTGGGAGATACATATCAAGCTAAATCTATAGTTAATAAAATATTTCTAATAAACAAGTTATATGCCATCAAAATGGAGAGTGGCGGTTCTATAGTTTAACACTTGAATTAATATTGCTAAAAGCATTTCAAATTTTTAGGCCATAAGAATCATCCTTTTTAAGCATGGATTACCAGAAATAATTCTGAAAATTTAGAAGTCTTGGTCATTAACATTATTTACATGCGCTGTGTCATCTAGTGTATCATTGATAATGAACTCTTATATTCTTTCAAGTATTTAATATTATAGATCATCCTCATTTTTCACTATCATGATCATCATCATTAAGGCTAGGTGGTATGTCGTTGTTGGTGTATCTTTTGAGGATCTCATCAGCTCTTCAAATTTCTCAGCTAGTAGTATTCTCTTCAATCTTGCTCTTTTCACCTTGGTATTGTTTAAAGGATGGTTTGGATCATCTCGTCCAAATCTTAATAACCCAGTTGGATCATGGGTATTAGTATGTGTTTCATCAACATCTTCTACCTATCAACAAACACAAGCATTATTTAATGTTTTCCAACAATTGGATAAATCATAAATGTATTAATTTCAAAGAAATATAAGCAAATATGGCTTAAAAAATATAAATATAAATTGTATGAACATATATGCATCAATTGAATAATGGAACATTATTTTATAGACTACCTTTTTTATACAATAATTTAAATAAAACACAATTTTGACAACATAGTTTATAAAACATCAATCCACACTCATTTATTATTCTTTGGTTTTTTTCCCTTAAGAACATCCTTAGGGAGACCTTGTTCTTCCTTTTCTTTCCACAGGGGTACATTTTTAATAAGGGGTAATCAATCAATAACTCATCCCAAATGGTAGGTCCATAATAGCCTCAACCATTATCAATCTATCAACTTCTCTTTCCATATCTCCATCTTTATCATTTATAACCTCAACAAATTGACAATTTAGTCTTACATTAGGGTCCCTTCCCTTACTACTATTTATAAATCCTGTAATATTTTTGTGTGTGTATGCATGTCCATCTATATACATAAGATGACCTCTATTCATTTCTTTTCCACTTTCCAATTGGAGACAATGTGTATACATATTCAAATTTAGACAATATGCTAACATGCTAGGCTTATATTCTACTAGCCTTCTCCATTCACCACTGTAATATGATGGACCATACTATGGCATTAATATCCTAGTGGTTTGTTCTGAATTATTTCTATGTTTAGATCCCACATGTACATTTTGGACAATAAAGAGGCCTAGATTCGCTCCATGAATATTTGAGGGTTGTATCATGTAGTTGTATCCCCAAAATTGAAACACCTTGTACACTCTAGGTAGTTGTTGATCACTAGGCCAAGCACAATATAGTCGATGATCAAATGTCTCTTTGTAAATTGATCTCAAACTCAGGGGAAAGTCATCATCTCCATCACATTCATTCTCATAGGGTATGTAGTCCACCTTTCCCCTGTCTTTAAGAAAATTATGCATCTTTAAACCAGTTCTTGTTCTGTGACTTGTTTTCATCAATTCTTCATCTTCCGAGCTAGTATATTGGCACATATTTTTGTTAGATGTATCATTTGATAAATGATCATTGCCCTCTAGGCTGGAAGTCGGTGATCTAGGAAACTTTAAACCAAGAACTTTATTCTACAAGTAAAAAAAAAAAAAAAATTAGTTATTTAAATAATATAAAACAATGTTTAAAACGAAGTATACATGTTATCTATATTAAATTGAAAATTCTTACCATAATTCCTATTGGATTTGAATCGATTGTAGGAGGTATACTCAAAAATTGGAATCTCATCATATATGTAATGTCTTGCACAATTTCTCATTTGAATTGTTTCTTTCCACGACATACACAACAATCTTAAACAACAATTTTCTAAAGTATTCATCCCATGTACTATAGTCCTTACCAACCTCTTGTTCAGTGCAATAATTTGTTGTGTCTACAAGATCCATTGTCATATCCTCTTCCACCCACTATCCTCTACGTGATTTAATAGTTTTAGGTCCATGTACACATACATATCTTCTTATTTTACTAGTTGAACACTCAGGCTTTGCATTTGCTCCAATCTCCATCTAAAATAATCAACAAGATGCATTAATTTATGTCAAGATTGCTAATACATTATAAATTCCCTAAATAATGCTGTGAAAAAGATGGATGTATCACAAAATTCCATTAGATCATTTTTTCCTAAGTTAAGTCAAAGTTTGAGTACCTGATGTACCACTTCATCCATTGTGTCCTCAATTGATATGACATGATCTGTTGCCATGGCCTCGTCTTGCCCCTATAATATACAACATAGTAAATAATGCTTAGTACACCAATTATATCATTTCAACGAATATGCTATCTAACACAAAACCTCACTTTAGTCATATATTTGACATATTGATATCATGTTTTGGCTATCCTAATTTTCAAACTTTTCCCTTGATCATAGAATCACATTTAATCACCATTCTTGTGCATTTTCAACCAATAAGTTTGACCTCAAAGGCCTCATGGACAAAAAAATGACACTATCTCCTCTATGTTGTAGCATTTGTGAATTCATAAACACCTTCCTCCTTTGGTTGAGGTTGATTTCTCTTCTTACCTCTATTGTATCTACAAATTCCATTGTCATATCTATTTCCACCACTTTCCTCTCTACGATTTAGTATATCTACGTCGTCCACGTCCTCTCTCCATGGTCTCCTCTGGATCCTGTAATACACAACAATGAAAATAGTCACATAACAGTTGTGCACCAAGAGAATATTGTTGAAATCATCTTGTTAATACATTCGCTTTTCATTAAGACACACTATGAAAAACAAAATAGGGCATTGCAACATTTTTCTCTTCATAAAAAGTCTACACGCAGAATGTTGACAACTAGAGCTCAAATCTCTCTAGGAAGCATGCAATACACATAGGATGTTGATGCAATGTCAATGTCACATGATAATGATTTAGTTCTCATAGATGATTTTTCATAATTCCCCAATAAGCCCTATATCTAAGATGATAGTAATGAATTAGGGTTTTCCCTTTTATACAAATCTATAACATGAAATTTGAAATATTTCACACTTTAGATGACTCATCTAGTTGTATAGGGTGAACATGAGCCTATTTAAATTTAAATTTAAAAGTTTAGGGGTCATTTCTGAGTTCACAAATCTAACCTCTATTAGTTTTGCACCCACAAAATTGACATGGGATAAGGAATAGATAAAATAGGGAACCATGATCGCTCCCTTGGAACATATGAACATGAAGTCAATTTAGGATCAATTTATTTATCAACTTCCAAGAAAAATACATCATTTTTCACTGCTAGGTGCTAAATTAGGTGCACTTTGCGCTACCTTTGGCACCCCAAACAGGTCACATTTAGGGCTAAAATTTGGCACTAAATTCGGCATTAACTACGCCAACTATAGTGTTGACTACTGAATCAAAAACAAAAATTAAAAACTTCTTACATCAAGGAAGAGATGATAGGAGAAAAATGTTGCGCGAAGGAAGAGAGGAGAAAAAAGGGGAAAACAACGCGAAGGAGAGCTACAAGCAAGTAGATCAAAAATTTGATTTAGTTTGCGACACCATAGGTAAGGTTACAATTTGTTTTTTTCATTCCCACATATTTTTGTTTGGATTAAATGGAGGGGATTGTAAAGAAAGGGTTGTGAATATTGGTTTTTTTACAAGCGAGTCATTCAAGTCTCAAGTGGTTGCAAAGGAGGAGGGTAAAATTGTAGAATTTGCATTATTTCCTTCGCATCTGAGAGCAATGAACACAATTTTGAAACCCCAATGCCCTGGTTCACTTATCATTCCAATCCCAAGATTTTGGATTCTAGTTTGATTTCTCGGACCTTCCTTCCATACCTTTCTCTGAAGTCAACTTTCTTGCTTCCTTCCTACAAAAGTAGTCGAGTGCTTTCAAGACAAGTCATTAAATTGCATCTACCCCATTGCAGCTAGGTCACGTGGGAATAGAGGTTGGTCGATACAATACAAGGAGATAGGGATTTTGAGATGATAGATGAATAATAGATCATTTCCTCAAATTTGTGAGACCTTCAGGCTTAAATTAGCTATTACTAATTTTCACTTATTCTTTTACAAAATAATGAGCTTGTGGTTTCGAATTGATTGTGTGCACACATTCATTTGCTTTCTAATCATTGGATGGAACTCGAGCATGGGACCTATCTATGTTAACTCTTAATAAAACCACACTCCACGCCCATTTTAATCCCCAAATATTACCATTCTATACAGGTGCGCAAGCGTTGATTTTTTTACAATACATTTATTTCATTTTGCATATATTTATATCCTTTCAAATATGTTTTCCCTACAAATTTGTTTTAATAGGGTTTGATCATTTGCTGGCACTTTAGGGTTGTTACATTTTCCCATTAAACTATAGATTCCCTCCCAAGGTAGCAATTGATTCATAGGAATTTAAATCTAGAAAGAGAGTCATTCAAGGTAAAACTTTCATACCACCTAGAAATTTGAATGAAAGAAAAATTTCATACACGATGAGTGAAATACTTAGATTTCCACTTGCCTCCACAAATCCAGTGAAATAAAGATTTTTTCCCTAAATTTTGCCTGCAAAGGAATGTCAAGCAATGGGGGGAGACAACTCTGTACAATGAAGTGATTCGGTGACAGTTTATAGATTTTATGGAAGTATTTTTCCATTGTTTCTTTCATTTTAAGTTTTAGTTTTTTTTTTTTTATTTTTTTTAAAATTTAAAGAAAGAAATTATATATATGCTCCCTTATATATATAAATACGGGACATGAGGCCAGTAAAGAGATAAAGAGGCATTGCCCGGCTACATGGCCCAGGGTAGAAGCCCGTGCCAAAGACAAATTGGATGTTATGGACTTGACAATGCTTGCTAGATACACAAAAAAATGATCTAGTGAAGCCCCTCAAACATTGCAACCAAATCAACCATGTCAAATGGAATCAATTGATTCCCTAAGCAGTCCTGGATCAAGCAAAAGATCTAGGATGAAATCAATAACAGTAAACTCTAGGAATGTGGAATAGGGACCAAAGACTTCCACTGTCCCAACCACTCCTGGGACACAGACTTCTTCCACCACACCATGTTTTGCATCTTGCATTGGTAGCTATGATACCAAGATAGAATATGATGTGGTTTCAGGGGAAGTCTAAATAATAGATGTTGGAAAAATGTTTGTGAATAGGTTGAAGGAATCATGCCTTCAATGGTTCAAATACCATCTATATTTCCATTTAAGATACCCATGCACTTGCAAAAAGCAGTTATCCATGACATGGGGACTAAATTTGACATGGGTTGGTCTGTGAAGAAGGTAAAGCTACGAATGTCTCAAAACTGCAAGAGATTTCAATGCAACCAAACAAAGAAGATAAAAAACCTCCCTCTCCAGCTAAGGCTCAAAAAAAGGCCAATTGATGTAAGTGTCAAAGTATGGAAAGAGCTTGTAAAAGCATATGAGAAGTCGGAAGCATGGAGGAAGTCTGGTGAGGAGAGTATGCAGGTATTTGAATTTTCTCATAAGATTATATCAAATTTATTAAATGATTTTTAAATTTTATTTGTGCATAGTTAAATTGAATTAGTATATGTTTTAGGACAAGGCCTCCAAGGCTAGGCTTAAAACTTAAAATTACTTGCATGCATCCACCTTGTTGTTGATTGGCCAAAAGGTTCACGAGGGCTTACAGTCACACATTTTGTAAGTATATTTAATATATTAAATGATTTTTTATTTCCTAGGAAAAGAAATGGAAATGGTGCATATGAGTGGATTTAAAGATGAATGCATATGCCATGTTTTGACAGGAGGAGAAATATGGCCAACATTCAAAGCAATTTGAAAAGGAAAAGTTACAAAGCAAAAAGTGGGCTGATTTTGTAATCTGGATGGAGAATGAGGTATCAATAGTTGACTTTCAATAACTTAGTTGGATATTGTTTTGTTAATATGTCAATTTACATTTGTTGTGTTGAGTTGTTTATTGATGTGTAGGATGAGTTCTAAAGTGCTTCTCTGTTGGACCTAGATCCCACTCAATTGTCCCATTATTTCATGTTGAGGAAAACAATTGTTTTCCTTAAAGGGAAGTGGGTGACATTCATGCCTTACTTTCATCGCATCTTTTAATTAATGACCATGGTATTTTAATATCTCTTAAGTGTCCTCATTTAAGTTATGAGTTGTATCATTTGAGTAACTTAGTCCCATGTTGATTTGATTTATCTTGCTTTCTCTCAAACATGGTATCTCAAGGAGTGCTTCCTTGAATTCATGTTGCCATTCTACTAAGTGATCCACATGCATCTTTGTCATCCTTCCTCACAATGCTGCCATTATTTTAACATGTAAGAATGTTTTGATGCATCTTGGTAGGAATCCTATAGATCTAACACATCCTTGTAGTCTACATCACTTGGCGTAGCTAACCAACCACTTAATTTGTCCATCTAATTTAAAAAAGGTAGTAAATTCTTGTCTTCCAAGTTTAAAAAACTCCATAAATAAAGAAATCAGTAGTAAAAAAACTGTAACTTGATCTGATCAACATGGAGAAGCATGTAATACTAGACTTCTTAACATTCAAAAGATAAATGAAATGTCCTTAACACCCAGTAGAGCTATCCAAAAAAGCTAACTAAAAACATAAACATTCTCTCACACACAATGGCCTAATGGCTGGTTGTTATAGAAGTCAAACTACTGAAGTAACAACACTGATCAAGTTAACATATATGCATCATTTGCATAAACAACTAAACCATTTATGTGCATGAATAAATAGTAGAAGGATTTAGATGAACTCAATTCATCTGAATTTATGTCTCTTGGTAGGCATTCCTCTTGAATCTCTAATATCAGGTGCCTGAGACTTCTCTGTAGATTTTACCTTTCATCGCCGCCTTTTCTTTTCATTGTTAGACTCATCTCCTTTTTCCTTATCTACATTTATGATTTCGGCTTCTAATTAATCCCATGTTTTACCTTCCTCCTCTTCAAATTCTTCTTCTTCTTCTTCCTCATCTAAATCCACAAGAGATTCATCTTCTAAACCTTCCTCATTTGATTTTGATTCCTC
>VDFB02219777.1:0-23723 GCA_007258455.2 Sequoia sempervirens
CTGAAAACCCAGAAAGGATCCGCCATTGAATCCATCATCTTTGAGCAATGACCTCCTCAAAAATAGGAAACCCTAATTTATCTTCCGACTAGCCTTCGGGTTCCCAAGGAAAAGGCCAACGGTCACTAGAAAGATCAGGTTTGAGAAGGGGACATTACAATCTGCCCTTCCCAAAATTGCTTGTCCTCAAGCAATACCACCACAACTCCAGTAATTTGAAGATTAATCCATACGCAACAAGTATGATCCCTGGTTCCCAAATGTGTCTCAGGAAAAACCCACCATGCCGATGCTGCACCACTTTGATCACATCAATGAAAATATCATGCCAATGCTGCACTGACTCCCCTTGTAACTCCAAAGTGTTACCATCTATGATTCTCAAACTGAAAGATCTTAAAGGAAGGAAATCAAAATCATGCAACATCTCATGTCCACGATCCCCCGAATTAACAGTATCAACCATACTACTGTCAATCACCATTCTAAGCAATAGGAGAGATAGACTATTCAAATCAAAATCGAACTCCTCCCCATACCTCCACATGGTAGCAAACGGGACCATGCCTGCAAGTGTGACCTCGACAAATCTTCTTGCAAGGAGGGAAGCATTCCTTTGCAAGAGCTCCACAAACTCATACCCATGTCTCCGCATAAAGCTACCATGCCTCATCTGAATTATACTGGGACAACCATGAAGACTACAGAAAACAATCATAGTTCCAACCCCATGAGTCTCCGAATGGTGAACCAAAGCATGTGAGCTACTGCTGTCATGAATCAATACTGAGAGTAAACTGTCAAAGTTTACATCATCAACCATCATAAGATGAATTTGGAGGGTAGGAAAAGTGTGAAGGAACAAATAATTACTGCTGATCAAGACTAGGATCAGCGCAGTGCAATCTGATTCTCGAGTCCTACCCAAGGGAAAACAACAACACCACTCCAAATCCCAAGCGTGAGCATGTGAGATGACCATCGAGCTGCAAAGTGACACCTCCAAGGTGGTTGGAAAACACACTAGATTCATCTCCATGAGAGAACTACCACCTCTTTGATCAGGAGTGAGGAACCAACTCTCTTGAATGAGAGTAACTCCATAAGTAAGGTGGCTGGTCTGCCACCAACCAGCAAGCTCGTGTCTCAAAATCTGCCCTTGTCTGAGCTGAAAGTCACTTCCAAGAACTACCGATCGTTGATCTCTCCAACCCATATTCAAAATTTCTCTCCAATCCATTTGTTGATGAACAAACGGAACCATCAAGTAGCTGGAAAAGAAGGGAACAACATCAACAAATCTAGAAATTCGATCCTTATCCCTCCAAAGTCTTTTCCATAAATAATAAATTTTAACAACCCAAGTTGAGAATCCCCAGCATGGATACCCAACTGAAAGTGATTTTCAACACACTGAAAATAAATCTCTACACATTCCCAAGTGCTAGTGAGAACCAAGTGCCTTCTCACAAAACTGATGTCCCATGTAGTAAATCCTTGAAGCTTAACCATGAAAGCTTCCACATTAAGGGAGTATGAAACATAGAGTGGCTTCAAATTCAGCTCCCAAAACTGATCAATATGATTCCAAACATCATTCCACCCAAGGGATGGATTGTCAAGAGTGCACCCACCAAAGTCTAGTTCACCTTTTTCCCATTTCCCCTGAGTAGTAGGTCTGAAATCTTCACTCGTTGCTGCTGTAATGAAGTTACCAACAGCTATCAAGACTTGTCTCATCAACACCTTGATGTCATGGATGTTGAAATTACCTTGCTTCGTCACCTCCCATGTAGAACCTCCATCCTCAAACCCACTTATGCATTCATGACTAATCAGCAAATGTGGCACATCCACATGGAGTGAGATCAAAGCATCCAAGCACTGGAAACCATACTCAGTCTCATTCTTTGTTTCATCTTCCATCACATAGAGAGGATTGCCATAATCTCCTTCATCACCTTCTTCAAAGAGAGGATTGTCAAAAATTGAAAAGTTATTCCATCCATCTTGCTGATCTAAATCTGCACTTGTAACTTCAGTCCTTCTTGTGAAACCTTCAAGGTCAAACTCTTCTCGAAGACTATCAAGCTCACAAAATACTTGCTTGATTTCTTCGGCTTTATGTGCATTCTCTTGCTTTGTGAAAATTTTGAAATCAGCAAACTGATTTTCTATTTCCATTAATGCCATTTGAGTTTCTTCTAGCGTAGCTCTTGTTGATCCAAGCTCCAGAGAAAGTTCATCAATCTTTCTTACTCTATCTTGAGAAGCACAAATGGTCCTGTTGATGTGGTTTTGTGACCATACCAAACAGCAGAACAAAATAGTTTGGGCTACTCCGTTCTCTCTTGATCAAAGTATTCCATGCGCTAAGATTGCGAGAAAGTTCGCATGTTCAACTCCAAGGTTCCTTAAGTGCGAATAGACCCGGTTTGGTTGATGTGTATTGCTGTGTTCGTACGAGGGGACTTACACAATTGTCCAGATTTCTTGCAGTTAGCAGCTAATGTATGATTTTGAAGGGGATTCTCATGTGTATGATTTGGCAATGTGGTTCCTTTCCTAAAACTAATCAGAAATATACGGAAAATAAAAGGGAGTAAGGCCTAAGAAACTTATACTCTATTCTAAATGCAGGGTATATGGGGCTTCGTTTCAATAGACTTCAACCAGATTTCGCCTAGCCTCCGTCGGACAGCCTCAGCAAAATCGGTGCAATCTTCAAAGGGGATAGCAAAAGATGTTCAAATTATGACTTAACATGCATACACCATCACAACGACGCATATAAGCATATAAATCACAACCGAAGTTAAACTCAATGTAATGTCCAGTCGACCACACAAGGCAGACTTATCATCAACAAGCCGCTAGCGGTATGGAATAAAGCGAAGCTATCTCAATAAAACACCATACACCGAAGTAAGCTACTTTGCATGAACTAAGCTACTTGGATACGAAAGGAAGAAGAAACCTTGCTAGCATTTCATGACTAGACGAATTCCATCATCAATGAAAAGATCTATTATCATAAAATGTGTTACACAACAATCTCTTCAAAAGTTTTCAAAGGGAAAACTTTCTCTCTTCTCCAAATTATGCAAAAATGCTCTACAATCTAGCTCTAGCTCTATCTCAATTCTAGCTCTGATCTAATCTCTGATCTCTAATTTCTAATTCTAATGCCTTACAAACGAGGGGGACTCCCCCTTTTATAGCTAGCCAAGTCCCAAAAGACGGCTAGGGTTACAATTAATAGAGTGGCCAGAATCGTGCCACCTCAGCCCTAACCCTAAAAACTGCCAGAATAGGGAGTGGTACATTAAATGAATCAAAGATTCCCACTCACTCCCAAAAATAGCAAATGCAATAAATGATCCATATTCAGTCTTCTAGAAGCTCCTCGTCCAGTAGTGTGTTCCCATTTGCCTTCTCTCTGACTGCCAACTCAACAAATCTGCTAAGTACGGCCTCAACCTCCTGAACTGAAATCGGTGGAACACAATCCAACTGAAACTCTAACACCGTGACTGAGTGCTCGTGCCTTGTACAAGATTTTCTCCAAGCAGCTAATGAGTCCTGCGTGTTCTGGATCAAAGTGGAGAATGTAGCGGTATTCTCAAAGTCATCCTGTACAAAGGTCTTAACATCTGCGAAGAAGGGAACCAGCAAACCCCTCAAATTATCAAGACTTATCTCATCTGGACTCAGCCGCCTAGCAAATATGGCCTCAAAGGTGTTCTGAACTCCATCTATGATGTTGGCCATAGCCTTATGTATCCTGGCTGAATCCGCTGTCTTTATCGGAAAAGCCATGTGATAGGCCCGAAGGAGAATACCACGAGGAAATCATATCGGTCATTAAGCTGAATGACACCTCCATCAATCGTATTTGCAATGGCACATGCCTCAACACCTCAAGGCGCTGGATCACCTTACTCTGCTAGATGGAAGCATCGCCCCAAGCATGATCCACCGCATCCATCCGTGTCAAAATAAAAGAGGCCTGCTGAAAGGCAAAGGCAAGGTCCTCCATAAATTTCTGCGTCTCGGTCACGAAGACTCTGTGACCCATTTTCGCCTCTGTGCCATCACCTCCCAACTCTACTAAGCCCCACGTCTGACTCTCTAGGAATATCGGTGGAGGCTCTATCAACTGAGTACATCACGCCCACCGAGGAAGCGGGAATAGCTGAACATATCAACCAGCATGCTTGTGTTCTCGTTTCAGCTTCTTATACTTCCCTTCTTTCTTGAATAATCTATCATTAAGGGCAAGGAAGGAGTTATCACACTCCTCAACAATCTGAGCACCAGTAGGGCGTCCCAAGTCAAGAGTGGTGACCACATAGTTTTCAGGAGCTGCTTCATTCCGGTCACACTCGACTCGTGGGACAGCAACGTGAAGAGTACGAGAGCCATCCTCATCGGTGGAGATCTTCGAAAACTTTCTTGCCTTCTTCTTCGGTGGAGGAGCACTGATCCGGTTCAAAAACTCTTCCATCTCAACTGCTGGATCAATCTCCTCACTCGGGCTTCTTCTCATTCTATCCTTTAGCCAATCGGGCACCTCATATAATATATCAAAGGGCCGCTGCTCCTGTGCCTCGACTTCTCTAACCTGTTCCACTTCTTCCTCATTCTGGCGAGGCTCATCGTCCTCAAGTGGCTGAGTGTCACCCGACACTATATCATCATCGTCGCCATCATTCATGGCCGCCTCTATCTCCTGCTGAAATTGAGGGTCAGTAATAGTCCCCTCATCATCCTGCTGATCCTGCTGATCAACCCTAACAGGTACATTGGCGCTCTGGCCAATCGACTCCCTCCGTGGAGGCTGAATATCCCTCTGTATCTCCGGTACCTGATTCACTGCAATTCTCTGATCAGCAAATAAAGACACCTCCTGTATGCTTGGAGAACGTGTCTCCAAAGGTACTGCTACTGTAACTCGTGGAGGTTCTGGCTGAATTATTTCTTTCTTTCGGGACTCTGGTCCTCTTGTGATCTGTTTCTTTCTTCCTGTGGTGGGCGTCCTGTGATCTCCCATTAAGTTGTAAGTCAAAGCAATTGACCTACTTTTCAATCTGTTCACCTTTCTATCAACCCATGCCCTGGTGAATGTCATAACCGGGATGGATAGAGTATCCAAATCTGCGACCTCGGGCTCTGACCAATCAACAGGCGGAAGTGGAGTGTCCCGAACAGCTGCATAGTCTGGATGAACAACATCCATGTCCTCATTGACTTGGTCTGGAACCGGAACTACCTCACACTCCCTGATCAGAGTAATCGGCAATCTAGAGAACATCCTCTTTCTCACTTCAATCTCATCAATTGCATCAGCCCAATAATCCTCAATGGTAGCCTTGTGTTTGAATTCCTCTGACAACACCCAGTTGATGTTATGGTGCGGGTCATAGTGTTGTCTACTAGTGTGATATGAGAAATGATAAAATTGAAGCTCACTTTCAGCTTCTCTACATGCCTGTATCGAAGGACAAACCTCATCCGAGTTGCCCATCACAACTGGAAACTCTATCCCTCCTTTCTTCTTCTTCTTCTGGATTTTGTCAAAAGCTAGCAACTGTCTAGCTATCTCTAGCATTACTATTTTATACATTGTTGGGTACTTAGGCGGCCTATAAAGGGGTATGGCCCGAAACCTTGCGACCCTATTAATATGAAAATCACCGAATTGAATAAACCCGGCACCCATACCTCTCAGTCGGCTCCACATTGCGTTTCTAGGATTCTGCAGCAGCGGCCTCTCCTGGAGCAGCCTCGTGATGTACATGGTGAATGAATCGTTCACACGCTTATAATGGGTTGTGCTCGAAAGGTGCAACTGCGTACATGCCTCATGAATTTTGAACTGGTGGGAGCCACAACCGATGGGTTCCTTGTAAGAAATTCCTCTGTCCCTCGTCATCCGTGCCAACATGTAAACAAGATAGGAGCTCATGTAGAACGTTTTAGTCCTCCGCAAACTCAGGAGCTGCTCATGTATATTGTCACTAATCATCTCAGCCCAATTGACATAATCCTTGCCTTCTAACACCAGGTTGATGTAATAAAACATCCAAGGCTCAAAAATGTAAGACTGTGGGCAACCACCAACCCTGCTCAGCAACATGATAAGATCACAATACTCCTGTTTCAGGTCCTCTGCTATGATCTGTTTCGGAAACTTCGTTCTTGAAGGCTTCGGAGTGCTCATCCAGTGAGTATTAATTGTATCCATGCATCGTTCAAAAGCAGAAGCATACATACGCTCCGCTCGCTCCCTGGACTTGTAGATCATGTTTCTATGCACCGGGATCCCAAAAGCTTCACCAATGGCTGCCGGAGTGAGATTGGCAAGTACTTGGCCATCTGGTGTCGTGATCGACCGGTGTTCTTTCTCGTAGCAGTTGGCGCACTCCATAATCAACTCCGAACACTGAATAGCTGGCGGAAAACCAGCTGCTGCATATAACCCACTTCGGACGATGTTGTGCGAAGTGACCGACGCCCGATGGCTTCCAATTCCGAACAGCCTGTTCTTGAATGTTTCCAGGTTGACAGAGCCCAAGTTCGTATCCGTCAACTTGCCCAGCTTTGAAATAAACTTCGTCTCCGGCGTGAATGTTTTGCTGAGCTTCTTGATCACAGCTTGTCTGGAGGCACCATTGTCTTTTCCGGTTGTCCTCGCTTCAGCCATCTGCAACATAACAAACATTTCATCAGCAATTAAATTTAAATTTAATGATACATGATATAGGGGCTGCAGTTGAATTCTAGAAGCTGCAATATCTTTCGTGTTTGCAAACCTCAGCTTCTTCTCTTGAATGTATTCGAATTCCGACACTTAGAACGGATTTCTTGATGACTTCACTCTACAACCAGCAATCAGCAATTTTAATTTCTATGTCTCAACTATTTCACTCAATACAAGGCGTCCCACAGGCAACTTCAACTAAGCTCAACGAATCAGATTTCAAACTTCAATGCCAGCAAGGCCGTACTTTTCAATCTTTCAGCAATGGCGTACCTTTTTAAGCTTCTATAATTCAAGCAAATCAAATTTCAGCCACAAAGCCGTACCTTTTCAAGCAACTTCAAATTGCAGCAAACACCTCCTTAGTCAGCAATGGCGTACCTTCCTCAAGCCTCTAGCAACCTCAGCAAGGACGTCCTTCAAATGGCAACTCTCAAGCCTCAAGACGTCTTCTTCAACAAGTTCAACCTCTCAGCAAAATTCAAACCTCTCCAAGCTCACTTTGCCTTAGCAAATTCGCCTTTTCCAGTTGTGAAAGTGAGTGAAAAGCTTCTCCATTTTATAGCTAAAATTCGAATTCTAGAAGACGTTATTTTTAGCCAGTGCCATTAAACTCCACTACTCCACTTCAAGAATTCGAATTTTCCCTCTCTGGTGCTTCTGACACTTGTCTCCAGTCGTCGGGAATATTATTCTTCTAGAAACTTGACTTTGACTGGCGCCTTTGAATTTGTTTCGAAAATTAAATTTAAATTCACCATTTTTGAATCCACCAGCCGGAACTCTGTCACTTGAATTCGAAATTTTATCTTCATCATCTGCTCTGGAAAATTCATCCTTGAAGAATTTAAACAAACTTATCTAGGCAACTCCTTTCAGATTCATCATTCGAAGAAAATTCATTTTGAAAACTTATTTTATTTACGTTTGCCTTAGAAAATTTAAAATTCTCCCTTAGGAAAATTCATAACTCAAGCACTGATTAAATTCTCACTGGAAAAGTGTCGGCGAAGCTTGAAAGATTTAGAAATCCATTCATCATCACGAACGTCCAGTACCCAGAAGCAAATTTTCGTTAGAACACCTCGAATCCATGGGTACCCAACGAACGGGTTCATTTAATTTTTCAATTTTGAACCTTAGAAAAATATCAATTTCATCATTTAAACTCGTTCTTCGCCTGCGATCACTCTGTGTTGCCCTGACTTCTTGAAGAAAATTGAATCTCCTTGCAATATCATCATCTCTGGATTTTATCACTGAGAAAAGTTGCTCGCCTCGGAAAATTTTATCAATTAAGTTCTAGGCATATTTTCCAAGGAAAATAAATTTGCCTTAGAAAATATTTAAATCATCTTTGTATTTTTGAAAACTTGCTTTAGAAAAATTTTTATTGCCAGTGGAGAGGAATTTCCTATCAACTTCATTTGGAACATTTTATTCATTCCCGGCACGCCTTGTACATTTTATTCTCACTTCATCCCGTATCACTTCACACTTGGAAAATATTCATTAAAAGTCCAACGCCTTAGAGAATTTTCAACACTTAGCAAATATTTTATTTTCTCCCCTGAGGCGCCTAGCACACTTCATTTTATTCTCAACGCCTTGAAATGCCTTTGAAAAATTTTCCAACACCTTATAACTCCCTTGCTCTAGGCGCACACTTTACCTAGCATTTTATTCCACACCTTGGAATATTTTCTAACACTTACCACTTCCAACGCCTTAGGAAAAAAAATCTCCAACACCTATAACCTTAGGCGCATATCACACTTTGAGAGGATATTTAAAAAAAATCACGCCACACATACCTTGATCACTTTGAACGCCTAACCTACCACCTTGCCTTCACCACCCTTGGCGCATTCTTAGTGTGGAGGGGAATAACGCCTATCTTTTACTACCTTTTCACCACGCTTTGGCAAAATTTTCATCCTATTTACCACCTTTATTTACCACTTACAATCCAAACATGGGCGCATTTGATCCTAGCAAGAGGATGACTCTTCGCCTTCTAACTTTTGTCTTGACATGCACAAGTTTGGGCGCATTTTAGCCCTGGAGGAGGATAAGAATGTTTGACCTTGTTGACCCTCTCCTACTTTGGGCGCATTTTCATGTAGCTGATGGATGAAGCTTCTCCAACGTCCTTGGGTGACTCTTCAACTCCCATGTTTTGTCTTCACATGGCCTTGTTTGGGCGCATTTTGCCCCTTGAGGAGGATGAAAAACTTTGACTTTCTTGTTGACTCCTACCTTGGGCGCATTTTCATACTTGTGAAGGATGGGCGCATTTGGAGGGGTGAGGAGGATTTTTATACTTAGAAAATTTTTCAACTTTCCCTCTTCTTTCTTGGGCGCATTTTGCCTTGCCTGCAGGACGAAAACCTTTGACTTTCTTTGACTTTCCTACACTGGGCGCATTTTGCCTCTGAGCAGGATGAACTCATACTTAGAAAAAATTTTATGCCTCTAGCTGAGATGGGCGCATTTTGATATGCCTGCTGGACGAGACTCCAGACTTAGACAAATTTTTATCATCCTTGCCAGCTTGAGTGCCCTGCTATTTATAGTAAGCTCTCTGAATTTGTACCTCTGAAGCTCGGAATGGCCTGAAATTTTAAACATAGCATCCTCATGCCTTTATCAACTTGTCGACACTGCCACTTTTAGTCGTCTTGCTATTTATAGCCTGTTTCTGAAGATGGCTTACTATAAATAGTAAGCTCTTGTTTCTGATAGCTCCCAAGCTCCGATCGTCGTGAAATTTGAATGAGGCGATCCTCACCACGTGACTTGCTGGCTGACACTGACGCATGCAGCTGATTTACTATTTTTAGCACGTTTCCAATTTGACTTACTATAAATAGTAAGTGCTCCGTTTGACTTGAAATTTCACCCGGAGATAAGCTTGAAGAGCGGTCGCGATGGTTTATCGGTTTTCGAAGATTTTTGACTTTTGATGCCTATTTTTAGGCTCGAAATTTCAGAAACCTAATTTGCATTGCATCGGTATCAAAAGATCTCCGTTTGCTCCGTTTACGGTAGCCGCTGCGTGCGGCCGTGATCTGGCTAACTGAGGCGTGCGGGACACACGCGCTAAAAATAGCAAGTTCCTTCTTGGTGAGAATCCTCATTTGCATGTCACACCATGTCTCGAAAAACCATCAGGAATCACGACATGCAAAGAAAAGCTCGACAATACAAACCAAAAAAACGACCTCGGAAGAAATTTGAATCAGTGATCATCGACTTGCATGTTACATCGTTCTGAAGGTCTTGAAAAACCGAAGGAATATCACGGTTATGCAAAGAAAATCTCTGCATCTGGACCCTGAAATTAGCCCTGGAAGCCGGACTGCTAAAAATAGTAAGTCGTCCGTTTTTGCTCAAATTTGGCATGCAAGCAGTCTGATATACTCTGAATCCAGTGTGATGATCGGAATTTCAAAATAGCTGACAAATTGCCCTGAATAGCAGACTTACTAAAAATAGTAAGTACCTTGGAATCTGGTGAGACTTTGCTAGAAGCCTGCTGGATGTCTGCTGACAACAACGTTAAATTCAATTTTCAATTTTCTCGCTTTACTTGACCTTGAATTGACCAAAAATGATGAAACCCTAATTTTAAACTTGGCCAATATTTTCACGTTTAAGCTCAAAGACGACACAACCCCCGGAAGACGGACACCAGAAAGGAGACAGAGCGAGAGAGAGAGAGGAAAAAAAAACCCAAGCCAAAAGACCGAAACGGAGCAAAAATTAGGGGGTCCCCATCTTGAATGGGGCGATGTGTGAAAAGGTCACAACAGCACCATTCTACTTTTTCTGCACAACCCATGCACAAAATTTCTAGTCCCACACAATGATTGTGTAATGTCCACTTCTCTATGATCACCCAAGATGCTAATTTAGCCTTTTCATTCCCAAAGGCTAAAGGCAAATAAGGGAATTCATTTATTTAATTATTTAATATTACTTGGGAGGAAAAGCAAAAGTTAAAAAGTTAATGTTAAGTGATTAATTAAATATTTCATAAAGTGACTTTAAGTGAAATATCCTATGCTCCAGGGGGTTTCGGGGACGGGGAGTACCCGGTACAGCGAGACGATTTTTTGGTACGGGGGTACTTTTGGGTCATTTTTTAGGGGACGGCTGATAAAAAAATAGGGAATTTTTTAAAAATATAAAAAAATTTCAAATGTTCATAGCATAACATTGATAAAGCATTCATTCTAGACATTTGTATAAGCTTAATACATATCATTAGACATGAATTGAGATTTCAAATGAGAATCAACAAACAAATTAACAAAATTCAAATGCTTTTCATTATCAATGTGCACACATATCATATAAAAGTCTGATAATTATAACCAAAATGCCCAAAGGCTCCAAGTCTCAACTATGAAATGACATGCTAAACATAAAACTAAGAAAATATATCGCTGTCCAAGGTCCCTAATCAGCAGAAGGTAGGTCTAAATCAGCATCGCCCTCGCCATGAGAGCTCAAGTCTAAGTTAGTGTCAGTGTCCATGTCAATAGAAGGATCTGCCTCAACCAATGGAACCCCAACCAATCCCTCATGTGCATTCTCCTTAATCTGCATAGTATCTTTGGGATTAACATCCCAACGTAAGGCTGGAGTCTGACGATACTGACTAGTCTGGCGATCCTTCACTCAGCTGCTCTTCTTTTGCTCTCCTTCACTTCACAAGCCAAATGTAAAAATGAGTTGCTTTTTCTCATTTTAGGGCATATATAAGACATAAATTAGGTTAAGTGGCATGGGGCGTCCCTTGTGGGCCTTCCCATGCCTTTTTTTCATTTTAAAAAACTTTAATTTTCTATAAAAATGTGTTTTTTTTGCTGCTGGGCCATAGGGTACTTCTAGAAGTACCCGGTACAGATGAGGGATGGCTAGGAAGTTTCAGGAACTTCTAGAAGTACCCTACGTCCCCTGCCTTTTGCCAAAAGTCCCCTGAAGTACCGAGTACTTGGAGGGCAAAAGGGGACGGCTAGGGGACGTTTCCTGGCTGTCCCCGCGTCCCTGTTTCATAGCCGGTACGGGAAACGGAATAAAAACACAGGGGACGCATCCCCATGGAGCATAGGAAATATCAAAAAGTAACTTTATAAAGTCAATATTATTTGAGCGGGACATTAAAGTGAGAAATATAAAAGGTGTTTTGGACTCATTTTCATTCATGCTTGTTTATTTCTCATGTTCATCTTGGAGAGATCTCGAAGCTTCTTGGTCTTGGGGCCAGGAAAACCCTAGGGCAATCTGGTTTTAATGGTGAAACGATTCCACCCTAGCTAGAGCGTTGAGGAGATCACATAGGTCTTCTACTGGAGCAATAAAGCAATTTTGTCGGTCTCTTTCAAAGACAAAATTGGTACAGAATGATTATCTATTCTTAGTTTGGTTTTGTGCAAGGGTTTGGAGATAAATGAATATTATTGTGAAAATTTGGTCGCTATCCCTTCTTGAGCTTGTTGTATATACTGGCGTAGAGACACTTTAAGATTTTATAAGGGTTCAACAAGGTATACTTTGCAACTGAGTTTAACATAGGGCTTTGAGACTGGCTGGAGATAGTTATCTGGAGGTTGTCTTGAATGCTGAGCTTATTTACTGTTCACAATATAGAAGGGTGTGATTATCATCACTGCATAGACCTAGGCGAAAATATCAGAGATACCAAGGGAGGCTTTTGAGCAATTAGCGAAGAGCTTTGTCTGGGGAATCTGACCATTACCTAGACGTAGTTATTCCCTGAGCAAACCGTGCGTCTTCTGGAACTATTGCGCAGATATGAGGGTCAAGTGGAGGTTTGTGTGGCTGGCGTGAACTTCAGAAGCTAAGTCGCACCTTTTTCTGTGCTTCTCAGACCTATACGCGACCACTGTTGGGCTCTAGAACCTGTTCGAGCCTTATTGGGGAAGTGTGTTAGATTTTTTTTGCTCGTCACAGCTCCTACCAAGGGTTTCAGGTGTTTTTCCCACTATTGTTTATGTTTCAGACTGTTGCTCATAACCAGGTCAGGAACTCATGTCATTCTAAACCTGAAAGTTGTAAACTCTTGCTCAAAAATTCAGAGTATTGTATTTAGTATGGGTCTTAGTCTATATAATTAGTCCTTGCATTGTAATCAATCTAAAAATATGGTCAGTTCATTTTGCATCCTTCTGTAATAAATTTTGGGCGTTATTGGTGATATTATAATACATTTATGAGCATAGAAACTTCATAACAGCACTGCATTTGAGCATAGTTAAATTATGTTCATTTCTGGAAGCCATTTAAGTGCACAATTTAATATGTCCTGTCATGTGAAGTTCAGAAAATTGTAAATAGAAATATCAATGCTTATTTCTTGAGTCAATGTGAATCTTATTTATATGCTTAGTTTGATTAATGGTACATCAATCAAACTCGAATAATCACAAAAACTAAATCCCTCCGAAAGGGTTCTTTACAGTGGTATCAGAGTTGGTCTTCCTGCCAGCCTGTGCATTCAGTGAGCTCAGTGGGTTTTAGTCACATGGTTATTTATCAATCCTGAAGATCAAGCCTACATAACATACAGGAGAAGAAGGGCAAGAGAAGAAGGCTTTGATTTGTTTGGGTGAAAGACGTGAAATGGGTGATAGACGTTAAATACCTAAGAATAGCACATTGCAAATCCTAAATGACCTAACTAGAGGTCAACAACAAGTAGTTCAACTCCTAACTCAGATGATGAATGATAGGAACAATGCTAGTGATAATGCTACAGGGGATACTAATAGTCATCATGGAGGCAATGGGAATAATGGAAACAATGGAGAAACAAATACCAACACATATTCACACTAGGACAGCTAGTAGAGTGACTCCTAGGCCTCTTATGCCTCAATTTTTGGGAAGTCAGCCTGCTGGTAATCCAAGACAGCAAGCACAAGGTGAGGGTTTCACAGATTATTTGAGGGAATATCAATCCCATGGAGATGAGTTACATGCAGCCATGACCTACAGGATTTATGTGCTATAAAATGCAGTTATAGACCCAGAGATCACAATAGGGGCCCTTAAAATCAGGACTTGCAGCGTAAGGTGGGCAAACTATCTATCCCCTCATTTGATGGTTCCAATAAGTGCACTACTAGATCATGGGTTCAGAAGTTCGACACTTAATTCCAACTCAACCTAATGTTGGAGTCAGAGGCGATTAAGTATGCCACTTTGCATTTCGAGGGTGAGGCTCATGAGTGGTGGTACCATGGGCTGGTTACTTTGGGCCATGCCAGTATCACATCATACTTGGACTTTACTCAAAAATTGATGGATCAATTTGACCAAAAGGATCCAAAGCTTCACTTTAGAGAGTTGGCACAACTCAAGCACAGCGGTATAGTAGATGCATATATTGCTAAATTTTAGAGACTCTCGGTTATGGTTCAGAGGTGTCGGAGCACAAGTTAAACATGTTGTTCATTGAAGGTCTCTCTGAGGCACTTTGTGGGTGGATCAAGGCCTTCAAACCAGAGTCCCTACAGGATGCAATCATATGGGCTCGTGATATGGAGCATTCAATACCTAAGAGTAAGTTTCCATCCAAACCCTTCATACCTCAGAAGAACAAGGATGAAAAACCCTTTTAGAAAGAGTGGCCTAAGAAGGACAAACTTGATGAGGAAGCTCGTAAGGAGTTGAGGATAGAAAAGTTGTGTTATCACTGCAAGGAATATTGGAAGCCCGGCCACAGGTGCATGGGTAAGTGTAAGGTTTACTACATTGAGGTTGTGTCTAGTAGTGAGGACAATGGAGAGGTTGGGCAGGCACAGGGCAATGATGATAGTAGTTTGGAGGACGAGCAGCCACCAGTGGAGACTAAGAGTGGTGCCATTGCTACTATCTCAGGTACTCCCAGTTTTAATTCCTTCAAAGTTTGGGGAGTTTTGTAGGGACAGCATGTTACTGTGTTGATCGATAGTGGGGAAACCCACAACTTCATTGATTCAGCCTTAGAGGCTAAGAGGGGTTTACACACACAGAGCTTTTAGGGATTCAGTGTTATGGTTGCAGATGGGTTCAATATGTCATGCACTCAAAGGGTTCCTCAGTTAGGTGTCACCTTGGATAACTACACAGTTACAGATGATTTTTATGTGGTAGACTTGGGTGATACGAATGCTATTCTAGGTATACAGTGGTTACATTCGTTGGGGAAGTGTTCACAAAACTTCCAAACTATGGAGCTCAAGTTTACAGCAATGAATGCTAAGAAGGTTGTGCTCAGAGGTATGGCAAATGGGGCACCGAAGATAGTGTCAACTAAGAGGATGGAGAGCATCTTTAGGCATGGGGATGTTGTTTGGGTAGCGGAATGCTTAATTACTACTAAGAAGACACCTGGCAATGACTAGCCTTATAAAGTGGATATCCAATCACTGTTGGGTAAGCATGATAGAGTATTTGGAGAGATTCCCCCAAGGAGACCGCCAGATAGGGGATTTGAGCACACCATCCAGTTGGAGAAGGGGGCCAAGCCTATCATAACTACCCCCTACAGACATCCCAAAAAGTTTAAAGATGAGATCAAGAAAGCAATCAAGGAATTGCTTGACATGGGACATATCAAACCGAGCTCCAGTCCCTTTGCTTCTTTTGTTGTTTTGGTGAAGAAGAAGGACGGGACAATGAGGATGTGTATTGACTATAGGGCTCTAAATAAGAAAACAATTAAGAATAGGTACCCAATTCCCAAGATTGATAAGTTAATGGATGAGTTACATGGAGCAATATATTTCTCGAAGATTGATCTTCGTTTTGGGTACCATCAAATCAGGGTCCGTGAACAGGATATTCCCAAGACAGCTTTTAGGTGTCACTATGGGCATTGTGAGTTCTTAGTTATGCCCTTCAGGTTGACTAATGCACCTACTACCTTTCAGTCCTCCATGAACCATATTTTCAACAAGCAGTTGTGTAAGTACCTTCTAGTGTTCTTTGATGATTTGCTCATTTACAACAAAACTTGGGTGATCACTGGAAACAATTGGATGAGGTTTTGGGTATCATGGGAGAGTAGTCCTTGTATGCAAAGGCCTCGAAGTGTGAATTTGACCTTAAGGAGATTTTATATCTGGGTCACATGATTAGTGCACAGGGTGTACAGGTTCATCAGGAGAAGATCCAAACAATTCTTGATTGACCGCCGCCTAAGTCCCTTACTAAGTTGCATGGGTTCTTTGGGCTATGTAGCTATTACAGGCGTTTTTTCAAGGGTTTCTTACAGTTGGGGGCACCATTGACAAATCTCACTAAGAAAGGGGCTTTCAAATGGTCAGAGGAGGCACAGAGAGCTTTTGATAAGCTCAAGGACGTGATGAGCAGTTGTCCTATATTAGCACTTCCAAATTTTACTCAACCATTTGTTTTGGAGTGTGATGCATCGGGTGAGGGCATAGAAGCAATGTTGATGCAGAACAAGCATCCGATTGCCTTTCAAAGCCATAAGTTGAGTGGGCCTGAGAGACTATACTCCATTTATGATAAGGAGATGCTCGCCATAATGCATGCATTGGTGAAGTTTAGGTAGTACCTAGTAGGTGGGAGGTTCGTGGTGAGGACCAACCACAACAGTCTCAAATATTTCTTGGAGCAAAAGGATTTGAACAAGAGACAGTAGAAGTGGGTCAGCAAGATACAAGCCTACGATTTTGACATAGAGTACATAAAGGGAAAGAAGAACATAGTTGCAAATACCCTTTCCAAAAAACCAGCAACTTGCTCACTCACAAAGATTTCAACAGATTGAAAATCTCATCTTCTGGTAGAGTACTCCAAGAACAAATTTGCATGCAAATTGATGGATGGACAGGTGCAAAATGACCATTACAGGGTAATGGATGATATCATTTTCTATAAGGACAGAATCTATCTAGTGCCAGAATCTAAACTCAAGGAGAAGGTTTTGAGAGTTGCTCACGACACTCCCTCAACAGGACATCAGGGCTACTTTAAGACATACCGACAGATTCAAGAGAGGTTCTCTTGGAAGGGCCTCAAGGATGATGTACTGAAGTATGTTAGGGAGTGCACGACTTGTCAGCAGAACAAGTTAGAGCATTCACATCCGGCTGGCCTATTGCAGCCATTTCCCATCCCGGAGCAGAAGTGGGAGAACATTTCAATGGACTTCATCACTGGTTTACCCAAGGTTCATGGTAAAGACTATATTTATGTGGTTGTAGATTGGTTAACAAAATTTGCTCACTTCTTTGCCATATCTTCAAAGTACAAGGCACCTCAGGTGGCTGAGTTATTTTTCAGAGAGATTTTCAAACTACATGGGTTGTCGAGGTACATAGTCAATGACAGGGACAACAGGTTCCTGAGTGCCTTTTGGTAGGAATTGTTTAGATTAGCAAGGATAGAGTTGACTCCGAGCACGAGTTATCACCCACAAACCGATGGCCAAACGAAGATCATGAATAAGTGGGTTGAGGGTATCTATGAAATTGTGTTTTTGGACAATAGAGAGCATGGATTAAGTGGTTACACTTGGGAGAGCATTGCTATAACACCACTTACCACATGTCAATTGGTATGACACCTTTTCGTGCATTGTATGGTAATGATGCACCATCATTTCTGGATTTGGCTTTTGGAGAGAGCAGGGCTCCTAAAGCTAAGGATTGGATATAGGAGAGCCAAGACATTCTTAAGGCTCTTAAGGACAACTTATAGGTGGCACACAATCAGCAGAAAACCTATGCAGATAGGCACAGGATTGAGCGTAGTTTTGAGGTGGGAGACTTAGTTTTCCTGTGATTGCAGCCCTACAGGTAGTCTTTGCTGAAAAGAAGCAATGCAGAAAAGCCTAAGTCACGGTTTTATGGACCTTACAAGATTACCAGAAGAGTGGGAGAAGTAGCTTATGAGTTGGAATTGCCAAAGAACAACAAGATCCACAATGTGTTTCACATTTCGTGCCTCAAGACAGCACTCGAACAGCAGGTTACTTCATCATCAAAGTTGCCTCCGTTGGATGAGGGACATTTGGTTCTAGTTTCTGAAGAGATAGTTGATACCCAGGAGAGGAGATTGAGGAACAGGGTAATTAAGGGGTATTTGATCAGGTGGAGAGACTTGCCAACATAGGATGCAACTTGGGAGGGAGAACAAATACTACAGCATCCCAACTTGCAATTGCTTGAGGGCAAGCAATCTCAGGAAGGGAGGACTGTAATGTCCCCTTCTTTATGATCACCCAGTATGCTAAATTAGCCTTTTTATTCCCGAAGGCTAAAGGAAAATAAGGGAATTCATTTATTTAATTATTTAATATTACTTGGCGGGAAAAGCAAAAGTTAAAAAGGTAATGTTAAGTGATTAATTAAATATTTCATAAAGTGACATTAAGTGAAATATTAAAAGTTAATTTTATAAAATCACTTTATATTATTTGAGCGGGAAATTAAAGCAAGAAATATAAAAGGTGTTTTGGAGACTCATTTTCATTCATGCTTGTTTATTTCTCATTTTCATCTTGGAGAGTTCTCGAAGCTTCTTGGTCATGGGCCAAGAAAACCCTAGGGCAATCTAGCTTCGGTGGTGAAACGATTCCACCCTAGCTAGAGCGTTGAGGAGATCACACAAGTCTTCTACTGGAGCGATAAAACAATTTTGTGAGTCTTTTTCAAAGATAAAATTGGTACAAAACAATTATCTATTCTCAGTTTGGTTTTGTGCAAGGGTTTGGAGATAAACGAATATTATTGTGAAAATCGGGTCGCTATCCCTTCTTGAGCTTGTTGTATATGTTGGCATAGAGATACTTGAAGATTTTGTAAGGGTTCAACAGGGTATACTTTGCAATTGAGTTTAATGTAAGGCTTTGAGACTGGCTGGAGATAGTCATCTGGAGGTTTCTTGAATGCTGAGCTTATTTCCTGTTCACAGTATAGAAGGGCGTGATTATCATCACTGCATAGACCTGGGCGAAAATATCAAAAATACCAAGTGAGGTTTCTAAGCAATTAGTGAAGAGCTTTGTCTAGAGAATATGACCATTACTTGGATATTGCTATTCCCTGAGCAAACCGTGCCTCTTCTAGAACTAGAGTGCAAATATGAGGATCGAGTGGAGGTTTGTGTGGCTACCGTGAGCTTCAGAAGCTAAGTCACACCTCTTTCTGTGCTTCTCAGACCTGTACGTGACCACTGCTGGGCTCTAGAACCTGTTCAAGCCTTATTGGGGAACCATGGAAGTTTCTTTTTGCTGGTCACATCTCCTACCAAGGGTTTCAGGTGTTTTTCTCATTGTTGTTTATGTTTTAGACTGTTGCTCATAACCAGGTCAGGAACTTGTGTCATTCTAAAACCGAAAGTTGTAAACTCTTGCTCAGAAATTCAGAGTATTGTATTTAGTATGGGTTCCTAGGCTATATAATCAGTCCTTGCATTGTAATCAATCTGAAAATATGGTCAGTTCATTCTATATCCTGCTATAATAAATTCTGGGCATTATTGGTGATATTATAATACATTTCTGAGCATAGAAACTTCATAACAGCACTGTATTTGAGCATAGTTAAATTCTGTTCATTTCTGGAAGCCATTTAATTTCACAGTTTAATATGTCCCATCATGTGAAGTTCAGAATATTGTAATCAGAAATACCAATGCTTATTTCTTGAGTCAATGCCAATCTTATTTATATGCTTAGTTTGATTAAATGGTACATCAATCAAACTAGAATAATTGCAAAAACTGAATCCCTCCAAAAGGGCTCTTTACAGATTGAACATGAATTTTTAGCCCCTCGAACAAGTATTTCCTCTGGACCTGCAAGCAAATGATTCTAAAAGTCATCATCCGTCAATTTATTTCACCAAATAGCTAGAGTTGTTTAAAAGTTCACTTGGTGGCACAAGACCTACTTCTTCCAAAATTTGAATAGATGTGATCCACATGTCAGTTGAGTGCTAGTTAACGCTCATTACTTGAAGTGGCAGCTACACTCAAATTGACAACAATTGGCACAATTGTTCGAATTATTCAGCTTTTTTATGAAGGCCAAGAGTCACGAGCGATCAATTATATAAGAATGTACTTTCAAGAAGAATAGATTCAAGTTTTGGGAGATTGAATTGCAGAATAGATAAGGCTTCTACAAAGGAATCAAAGGAGGCATATCTGAGTTTGGGATTCAGGTAGATTGTAACATAGAGTTTGTTGGCTCCCCCCTTGTTTTTAAAGATTTTATTTCCTTTTGTGCTCTAATGGACCATATGGTGGTCATCGATTGCAAACAACTTATGTCAGGGTTTCATAAGTATGTGTGGTTAGGGTTTGAATTGGCATTGGTCACAATGGTTCATGCCGTCTTGTATGGTGGCCTCTCAATTGTTTGCATATGCATTCATCCTACATGCCTTAATATTGATCAATCAATTCATTCCATTGCACTAAACCTTTTGACTTCATGCTTAGTGTGTATTGGTTGTCTTTCGTACACACTATATCCCAGTGTTACAAGACTCAAACTCACCTCGGACTCAACAAGCCGATTTTTGACTCAGACTCGAACTCACAGCCCAGACTTGCCCAAGACTCAGCAAAGATTTGAAAAAAAGAAAAGCCCAAGAAATTCAGAGATTTTCAAGGATTTAAAACTTGTTTCATGCACCCTTTAATAAATAAACCTTAAAGACACAATAACATCATCAAATAGAAACTACTATGATCCCATACACAAACATACATCGATCACATAAGTATAAACGCAAATTTTAGCTGAAGGAAATAACAATAATAAGAGTCAAAACAATTAGACATATAAATGTTGTCAAATGTATACAATACTCATGGAATATAAAATCCATGGCATCAAAAGTTCCAAACATATATCAAAACAAAAGCTATAAGTCTATGGCTTAGAGGAGCCTACATCACTAAGCGTAAATCCTCCTGCGTAGACATCTAAGATAGGTCCTAGATGATGATGCATCCATCATCTTTGCTTGTGTCACAGACTCAGTGGCACCCAAACCAGCATCCAAGGTGTCTCTTCATGCTCTATCCTCCTTTGCTAAAAATGGGATCCTCAGCCTTAGTGATCCAATCTAACTATGGATCAACCTCCTCCAACGTGATGGGTGACAAGTCACTGCCCAATATCTGTCTATGGCAAAGGCGCAAGTTGTAATGAACATAAACAAGATCATTCAAGCTCTGCACTGACAACCTGTTGCGCTTCTTGGAGTGTATGTGCTCAAACATACTCCAATTGCGCTCACAACCTGAGGCACTGCATGGTTGGCTCAACACTCGAACCACAATCCTCTGAAGATTTGGTACTTTAGCACCAAATCTCTCCCACCATGCATCTGAGATGAGAAAAAAAAAAAAAAAAAATCTCATTGTCCAACTTTAAGTTTGAATATTTAATAGTAATATAAAAAATTGAAAAGTGGCAATACTTAAACTACTATTATGCACTTAATAAATCTTTACCTGGCTGCAATGTCGATCAAGTAGGCTTGCATATGTCTCTTGCAAAAAGATCTCCTTGTGCAAGTCTGAAAACCTTTATCTTGGAGACAATTTGGGCTCCAACAAGAGAATCAAACATCTGCTTGATGACTATGTAGAGCCCACTCAAAACCTCCTCATCTACCTTGAATTCTTTGTCGAATTGGAATTGCCGGATTGAGAAAACATATTGTTGCACGTAGGGGCTTGTGAAGTTGGAGGTGCCATTGTCTATCGATGATCTCCCAAATGGGGTAATACTTATCATCGACTCCCCCATAAATGGATCTAATGGCCTCTTTGGCCCTATACAAGCCCCCGTATATTTAAACCATTGCGGGCTTCTCCCCATCAACAACTTGTAATAGAACCACTAAAGGCTCTGTGAACTACAATTATTATGAAACATTGACATAAGTAAGAGTCAAAAAAAATAAGAAAAAAAAAAAATAAGAATGAAAATATAATGTAGAATTACTAAACTAATTACTAATTACATTTACCTTGACAATCTCTGCAGTAGGTACCCAAAAGCCTTGCTCAACAAAAATCCAATTTGACACTTCATCCCTTGCATTTGTCTTAGCATATGTTGAGGAAGTCCACTCCTCACTAACAAACACCCGCCTCAAAGCTCCCTTTGACTGCAGTAAGGATTGTAGAGTGATGAAGTTGGTAGCAAAGCGTGTTATCCCAGGGCGAGCCAACTCCTTTTGCCCCATGTATTGCCTCATAAGGTTGAGGACCCCTGCGTGATTATATAGGAACTTACAAATATTTTAGCAGTCTCCACACATGCTTTGATCCAGGCAAGCTTTCCAAGATCCTCCAATATGAGGTCAAGGCAATGAGCGGCACAAGGTGTCCAAAACAATGATGGGTGCCTATCCATCAATAGTCTACCTATAGCAACATAATTTGCTGCATTATCCGTGACTATTTGAACCACATTCTCCTCCCCTACCTCAGCCAAGACACCCTCCAAAGCCTCCAAAAGGAATTCAGCATTTTTGGTGTTGTCAAATGCATCAATAGATTTGATGAACACGGTACCGCCTGAAAAGGAAAAAAAATAAATGATTCAATAAAATATAAATTTAAAATCTTGATTGTTAATCACTAAATCAATGCATTTTAAGAAGTAAAATATTTACCTAAGGAAGAAACAAGAAAGTTGAGCAATGTTCTATTTCTTCTATCAGTCCAACCATCGGTCATGATGGTGCAACCCTTCTTCCTCCAAATGTCTTGTTGCTCCTCTATTGTGGCTTTCACATCAGCCACTTTTTGGGACAAAATGGGATCTTTATCTCTTCATCATTAGGGGCTTTGAACCCTGCCCCACAAACAGTAACTACATCAATCATATTTTGCCAATATGGAGACATAACACAAATAAATCAAATAAAATAAGTATTGAAAAATGTATAATTTCAATTTGAATTCAACATAGCTCTAAATATAAAAATTCAAGAGACAAAGAATCAACTATCAAGCTATATATTTTAAAACAAAACAAAATAAGAATTGTTTGGCTGCATGAAATGGAATGTCACAATAAAACCAAAAGTTTCTGATTGCAGCATTGGCTGCATCATGTTTATCCTTGTTCCAACCCATGCTCTCAAGAGACGGTTGGGAACCCAGAGTAATGTGTGGCAAAATATATGAATCCAGCTTAGATCCACGTATTTTAGGCCCAATGCTAATGCACCCTTGCCACTGCCACTACCACTACCAACAATCGAAGGTGTAGCCCATGGAGGAATTGGAGGCATGGAAGAACCTGAATCTCCAACTCCACACATGGCTGCCATCTCCTCTCTTTGTTTCTTTTTTAACTCTTTTGTTGCTCAAAGGTTTCCAATTGCACTTGCACTTCACACATTACCTCAGGAGGGACGTTTATGCAAGGATTAGCATCTCAACCCAATATACTTGCCAGGTGGTATTCAATCTCTTAATGCCTCCCCCATGCATAGTTATTTTGCAATGAAAACATGTTACTTCTTTTTTTTGGCCAGGGGTAATAATGGCATATTTCCAACAAAGGTCCTTTCTATTTTCAGACATTGTGAATGTGATAGAGACAATTTATAGATATAAACAATGCTACAATAACACAAATTAGAAAAAAATAGCATTCAAAGTTTATACTTTATAATTCAACTAAAAAACCTCAGGTTTGCAACTATAAAACACACCTAGGGTTTGTAACTTGTTCTTTGTTTCACTAGAACAAAATAGGAAAAAAAAAGAAGAAAGAAGAGAAATGAAGTTTTGGCTAAAAAAAACCTTCAAAACTCAAACATACCTCTTAAATCTTCTTTGAAATCAATGGAAATCTCTTTCCAATCCCTTGTAGACTCCTCTAGATGCAACAAAATCACCTACGAACCTGCTCAAATGTGATTCAACAACCATTTTG
>VDFB02219778.1:0-28005 GCA_007258455.2 Sequoia sempervirens
AATTTCAAAGCAAACGGAGCAAGGAAGGCCTCTGAAACAGGCACTTACTATAAATAGTAAGTCACCTCAGCAGCAGCTATAATTGGCAGGTCAGCACCAAATCTCAGCAAATGCAGGTCAAGCACGTGATGAGGAGCCTTTGGCGCAAATTCCAAGGCAAACAGAGTTACAGAGAATCAAGAATCGGGCGGTTGCTATTTTTAGCAGGTCAATTAGGGTTTCCTAAAATCAAGGGCGGAACCCGACATTCACGAAGAAGCAGCATCCAGTGACGATCACCATGTTTTGGGCATTCAACACGCAAAGTTTGAAGACTTTCTGAGCAGTTTCTATTTTTAGCAGGCTGCTAAAAATAGCGGGTACAAATAGACATCAGGCGCTGACAGAACTAGCTAGTCAAAATTCAGAGCAAAGTGAAAATCGGGCTTTCAGGAGTCAGGATCCAGTCAACGACGCGAAATTTCAGGAACTTTCTAAAAATAGAAAGTCAGGGTGAGTTAGGGTTGACCACGGAGAATCAACTCAAATCCGGCAACAGGCGTAAAATTGTACTAAAATGGATAAAGTTTCAGATCCGACATTAAAGCTCACTTTGAAAGCTGAATAGAGGCGGAAATTTCACTAAGTCTGGGAAAATTGAGCGTAGACAGGGTGAAATGCGCCCAAGAAGGTTGAAGACTCAAAATTTCACTAAGTACCAAAACTGAACGTTGACCCTAGCAAATGCGCCCTTGGGTGTTCAAGATGGGAAATTTTCTAAGTGTCAAAAGGTGAAAGTTGACTATGCTATTTGCGCCTTGATGCTTGCTAGGTCAAATGCGCCCAAGGTCATGAGAGAGTAAAACATGAAAATTTCACTAAGGCATTCAAAATGAACGTTGACCCTAGCAAATGCGCCCAAGAAGATTGGGATGATGGAAATTTTTCTAAGTGTTAAAGCTAAACAGAGACCCTCCCAAATGCGCCCAGTGTGAAAAGTGAAAGTTAAGAAACTTAAATGCGCCTGATGCTTGGTAGGCAAAATGCGCCTGGATGTTGTACATGCCATATACGCCCCTCCTCAGATTTGAAGATCAACGCGCTAGCTATAAATTGAAAGCTCAAGCATAAGGATGCGCCAGGGTCTATAAAGGAGTTAAAAGTAAAAAATAATCTAAGGCGTTTAAAGTGAATGTTTGACCCATCAAATGCGCCCCCTCTTGTATGCGCCTGAAGAGCAAAGGCGTGGCTAAAAAGTTTAAGTGTTAAAATTGAAAGTTGATGTGGTCAAATGCGCCTTGGAGGATAAAGTGAGCCTTGAAATTTCTAAGTGTTTAAAATGAAAGCTTAGCATGAAATGCGCCTCAAGCTAAAACTAAAAGTCGACCATGCCAAATGCGCCCAGGCCAAAACTCAATAAAAATTGAAAACTAAAAGCACCATATATCATTTGCGCCTATGACAAAATGAAAGTGGCATGTGCTATATGCGCCCAAAGCAAAAACATAAAAAAACGCTTAAGTCATGAAAATGGAAGCTTGATGGCTAAAATGCGCCCAGTGTCAAAAATGATAGTTGCTGGTCTCATATGCGCCATTGAAGATTTGAAAATGAAACTCGACATAGACCCATCCATTTGCGCCTAGCATTGAAAACGAAACCTTGGAGGGTGATTTGCGCCCAAGTTATTAAGACTGAAAGCTTTGCGTATGAAATGCGCCCCAAGTTGAATACGCCCAAATGTCAAGAGTGGAAGCTCCAGACACCATTTGCGCCTGGAGAAGTTAAAGGATCTTAAGTACTAGCACTTGAATGCAGAGAACTTCATTTGCGCCCAGAGGAGGGAAGGACGGGATGAAAGCATGGCATGATATTTGCGCCTTACTCTAGATTGGAAGTGCCGAGGGTAAAATGCGCCTGAACATTCACATAGTTATTTGCGCCCAAGCTGAAGTTGAAACGGAGGTAGCACATGCTATATGCGCCTAGGCCAAGGCAAAACTTTTAAGAGGCGTGGGATTTAAAAGACTCATGATATTATAAAGTTTGAAAATTTCATCTAATGTTTAAAATGAAACCTCCTATATCCGCCTTGAGCCAGAAATATTAAATTTTTCTAAGTCAAAACTGAAACCTCAACATGCAAAATGCGCCCCAAGGAACAAGAAAATCTATCAGAGGCGTTTGAAACTTGAAGAAGATTACACCATATGCGCCCAAGTTTGAAGATTAAAGGCGTTCAAAATTAAAAAGGCGTTCAAAAGTCAAGCAATAATTTTTGAAATTATTAAAAGGCATCAAAAAGATAAATTAAAGGGGCGTTTAAATTTTTCAAAAAACAAGTAAATTAAAAGGCGTTAGAAATAAAATAATCAAGTGGAGATTTAAAATTTAAAATTTTGACTTCAAAGACACGTGAAATTTTCTCAGCATGATTAAATCGAAAGGCATTCGGAGAAAATTAAAATTTCTCTTGGCGAGACAGAGAAATTAAATTTAATTAATTAATTAATTATTTTCCTAAGTCTAATATTAAATTCCCCCTTCGATTTTGACCCATGCGATTTTAAAATTTCGGACGATTTAACAAGGGGAATTTGTTTCGGAAGTCGATTATGGACGGAAAATAAAATAATGCCTAGCCAATTTTGACAATCGATGTCGAATTTTTTTAAATGCGTTGAAATAATAAATTAAAATGGCGATTAAATTAAAATTTTAATTAATTAAAATGCCATTTTAAAATTTTAATCGAGATAACTTCAAATCGATGTAAAAATGATTTTCTCGAAATCACTGGAGGTAACTGGCAGTCGGGAGGGAATTTTAAATTTAAATCGAGGAAAGAATCTCCCCGAATAGCAGATTGTCATAATAACTGCCCGACGACTGGAATATTCCCTTTTAAAATTAGCAAACGCGTCAGTCATTATGAAGGGAATAAAAGGCATCTGCTAAAATTAGCGCCAGCCTTTTGCTATAAAACTTCGAAGATTTTCATTATCGCCTCACAAGATTCGAAGTTGAGATTTATGCTGGCAAACTGAGTTGTGAGATTTAATTCGAGAAGTTGCTGAAAGTTCGATTGTTGAAGTTTGAGATTGAAGTTGCTGAAAGTTCGATTGTTGGAGTTGCTGAGATTCGAGGTTGCAAGTTGCGAAGTGCTTCGAAGTAAAAGGGGTTTAGCATTTTCTTTTTCTTCACGTTATCGAGGTATGTCTTCGAAGCTGCTGAAACTTTTTATTTTGCTGAAAGTCGAAATGCTTTTGAAATTAAAAGTTGGAATGCTGAAATCGTTTATTTATGCTGAGAGTTAAAATGCTGAGATTGTTTGAATGCGAAGTTGCTTAAGCTTTAATTTTTCGAAGTTGTTCGAAATTGCTGAGTGTTTGAATCGAATTGGATTTAAATTGTAATGCCTTCGAAGTTGCTGTTTTATAATTTTTCGAAGTGCTGATTTTCGATTACTTTTCGAAGTTGCTGTTTTGTGACTTTCGAAAAGCTGATTTTAATTTGACGAAGCTTGCTGATTTTAACTTGTACACGTCTAAAACTCTCGGATTTATTTTCTTCGAAGTTGCTGATGTATAACTGTTGAAGAGTTGATTTCTGACTTGGTAGTTTATAATTCGAGGGCTTGCTGATTTTAATTCGAAATTGCTGATTCTAAATATTGCTGATACTTAGCACGCTTTTTCGAAGTTGAGATTAATAGAGTAAATTTCTCGTGAGGAGTTAAGTTATTTATTCTGGCTGCGAGTTGCTGGAGGTTGAAGTTTTAATCTTGAGAAGTCAAAGTTGACTGCTAACGCTACTAACGTGTATTTATTTTTGCAGCCAATTCCAACTGCCAGCCGCCTCACGTGGTTGTCGTTTTTAAAAGTTGATGGAGTAATATTCGCTTTTGTTTTGCAGATGGCTGACGCTGTTGGAACTAGCAAGGCTGGAGCTAAGGCTGCAAACAATGAAGCTGTTAAGGAGAACGCCTCCAGGCAGGCGATTATCAAGGGCCTAAAGAAGTCCTTCATCCCAGAGTCAAAGATCATCTCAAAATATGGCAGTTTGACAGACACCAACCTCGGATCCTTCAACCTCGAGGCCTTCACACGCCGAATGTACGGGCAAGGTGGCAACCTTCCAACGGATGCATCACGGAATATTGTGAAAAGTGGGTTGTACAATGCAGCAGGCTTCCAACCGGCAGTCCGTTGTCCTGAGTTGATCCTCGAGTGCGCCAACTTCTATAATACTGAGGATCGGACTATCACCTCTCCTGGTGGTTTGATCATGGCTAATCTCGCTCCAGATGCGATTGGCGAAGCGTTTGGAATCCTTGCCATGGACAACATGATGTATAAGTCCAAGGCCAAGGCGGATAAGATGTACGCCACAACCTTCGAGAAGTGCATGAAGAGAATAAACACCACATGGATGCGCAAGCCAAAGCCACCGGCTGCCAGGCTACCGAAACAAATAATATCAGAGGAGCTGAAGCAGGAATATTGCGACATCATTATGTTGCTCAGCAGGGTCAATGGTAGCCCACAGTCTTTCATTTTCGAGCCATGGATGTTCTTTTACATCAGTGTGGTGCTCGAAGGGGACGAGCAAGTGAACTGGGCGAAGATGATAAGTGACAACATCGATGAGCAGTTCCGGAACCTCAGAAGAACAAAAACATTTTATATGAGCTCATACGTCATCTATATGTTGGCTCGAATGACCAAGTACAGGGGATTGGCGTACCAGGAGCCGATTGGCTGCGGCTACAATCAGTTTAAGATTCACCAGTCGTGCAGGCAGTTGCATCTTACTCACACTGATGACTTTCGAAGAGTGAATGATGCCTTTACCATGTACATCACGAGAACACTTCAGCAAAGGCTACAGCAGAGGTTATCCGAGGAGGCTCAGATGCTGATCGAGGAGTATGGGTGTTGGTTCGTCCAGTTCCCAAAATTTACCTATTTAAGGCTGCCGGGGTACGATTCCTATGTGTACAAACTACCTAGGTACCCTACCAACAGAATGATCCTACTCGAGTTGTCTAGGCAACTGGTGGCCTACGACAAGATTATAAGGCGAAAGAAGAAGGGAGGTCTGCATTTTCCCATTGTGTTGGGAAATTCACTCGAGGAATGCCCAACCTTACAAGCAGCCAAGGAGGCCGAGGATGAGCTAAAGTTTTACAAGCTGACTCTTCACACGGGCCGACAGAGTTTTGATCCTAAGGGAATGATTGGGACGGTGCAAGGAGAAGAATTTAAACATAAGGCTCACCTGGAGGACTTTTGGGCAAATGCGGCAAGCGAGGGCGAAATCAGGAGAAGGATGTTTTCAAGGCTCCCCCTGACGCTAATCAGAGAGTGTGAGGTGATTAAGGTGCCAGATCAACTTGAGGAGGATACTAGAATCACCCATCCAGATTATGAAACGGTAAAGAACGCTCCGATGCCACCTATAGATTGGGCCGAGCCGGAGATTGTGGATCTAGACACCTTGTCTATCCCAGTCATGACATTCACTAGGGCTTGGGTGGATGAGCGTGTCAACAGATTAAGAAGGAGGTCAGTCGCCCTCACGTATGACCTCATGGGTGATGGAAAGCCACCAGTGGTAGCAAAAAGGAAGAAGCAGCTCACACGAGGTCCGGAACCAAAAAGAAGGGAGCCCGTTCAGCCAGAGCCCGTTCAGCCAGAACCTCAGGGATCGGACGACACGTCCTCAACTCAGTTGGTGTCTCACGCTTCCAGTGTACGTGAAGTATCCTTATTTGCGAGTCAGAGAGCAAAAGGGAATGAAGAGCTAGAGGATGGAGAAGTTAACCAGCCAATGCTGAGAGAAGTTGATACTCAAAGTGTGAACGATCCTGAAGCTGCCAATAAGCGGGATGAAGGGGAAGAATCAGACACGGAAACCCACTTTGACTTTTCCTTCGGAGAAGAGGATGCTGGGACTCGTGAGGGAAGTGATCAAGAGGTCGAGATAATTGAGCCTCCAACAAATACTGCTCGGGAAGAAGTTCGAGAAGTGGAAGCAACTGAGGAGCAGCCTCTGATTGTTTATGATATTCAACGAAATTGGCTTACACAGGCAATCCAAAGAGACCAGGATGATGACGCCGACCTGGCAATTGAAATGGAAGCACTCTTGAATAGGACAAGCAGGTCGCCAAAGCGGAAGAGGGCGAGAAAATATACAAGGATAGAAACTAACGAGGCAGGTTCCCGTAGCCTTCACATCGCTGCCCCAAGAGAAGATCACGACCTAAGTGATGCGATGCCAGAGAAATACACAATCACCACTGTTGAGTTGGGACGCCCTTCAGGAGCGCAGGTGGTGGAAGAGGCTGAAAGCTCATTTCAAGCATTAAAAGATAGGCTGGTAAAGAAAGAAGGAAAATATAAAAGGTTGAAGAAAGAGCACAGAGCGTTGGTTGAATACGTGCAAAATCTCGCACATCCTGTTGCTCAAGGTAATCCAGCAGCAGAGCTTCCACCAGAGGTGCCACGTGAGCCGATCAGCGGCTTGGAAGAAGTGAAGAGGGCTGTGCGAGAAGGAGATAAGTGGGTGAATGGTGTCCGCGTTGAGGCAGAAAAGTTCATGGCAGATCTCGCCTCGGCATTCCAAAACGCTTCCGGTATTCTTTCACGTTTAGATGATATTGAGCAGACTTGGGGTGATACCCACATCTTCGAAGACAATACTATCCCACGTCTGGCTGTTTTGATGCGTGTTCCCACGCAAACTCTGGTGAATGAAGGGGTAATTCAAGCAGGTGACAGATATGACTTCCGTGGATGGCATTCAGCAGCATTCACAGGGAAAGGTTTCTTTGACACTGCGGCAATAGAGTCTTCCAGGATCAAAAAGGCCATGAGGAATATTCGTGAGAGTATTCTCAACACTTTGGAGTCGGTATTTGCAAAAAGGCTCGCACATGAGGAGGTAGATGCAGAAGGACTAAGGGCAAAATTGCAGCCATTCTTTTCTGAGATGAGAACATTTTCCCAGCTGGATTTTGAAAACATCTCCACGTTTTCAACGATCATTCAGAGCACGCAGGATCCTATGGAGACTTGGGGAAAATCTTGCGAGAAACATGAGCAGATGGTGGCCATCTTGGAGTATCAGCTTAATCTCACCCCATCAATTTCAGAAGAAGAAGTCGACGCAGTGTTGGCAAGATTCATAGCGTACGCAGTCAGAGAGAAGAGCAAAGGAATCCGGGTCATGGACGAGAATCTTCTAGAAGGTTAGTGGGCATTAATTGCTCATACTGGTCAAAGGAGGAATCTGCTATTTTTAGGAGCATTTATGACGCCACTCCTCCACCTTCTGTCGGTTTTTAGGGCAAACTCGTCTAGGGCTGAGGTGGCTCAATCTGAGCCCTCCATTGTAATTTGATCTGGACCGTCGATTCAAACAGGCCAGCTATATAAGGGGGAGTCCCCCTCATTTGTACTCCAGTAGTCATAGAATAAAATAATCGAGAGCAATTGTTGAAGCAGAATAGAGAGTAGAAGCTTTAAGTTAGAGTAGTTTTTCATTTGCATTGTTGAAGAAGAAGGGGAATTCTCCCTTAGAGAATTTTGTAAGAAATTGTCATAAAAGACTATTCTTAATAAAGCTTTTCATTGATGGTGAATTTCAACTTTGTTTCGAATAGTTCGTGAGGTTTCTTATTCCTTTGACTTCAATTAGGAACTTACTTTCATGCTTGTAGTTAGACATGGATGTTTATGCTTGATATAAGTGAATTTCCTTTATCCATACCACTAACGTTCTTGCTGACGGTAAGCACGTCCTGTGTGGTCGACTGGACTTTTTATTCTTAACTTCGATCAAGGTTCATAGGTAGTTATGCATCATTGTGATGGTAGTTGCTCTATTGAATCGTGATTTGAACATCATTTTCACCCTTTGAAGATTGCACTTACTTTGTTGACGCTGTCCAACAGGAGGCTAAACAATGTTTGTCGAAGTTCATTTAAGTTGAGCATAATATCCATTTGCATTTAAATTAGAAGTTAGATCTTAGAAATCTCTGCAACCATTCAATTCTGCATAATCTTGGTTAGTTTTAGGAAACTCGCATTACAAAGCCAAATCATTCGCGCATAAGTCCCCTTCAAAAGCACACATTGGTTGTCACTACACGCCTTTTGAACAACTACGTAAGTCCCCTCGTGAGTACACAGCATATACACATCAACCAAACTGAGCCTATTCGCATTTAAAGAACCTTGGAGTTGAAGGCGTGATCTCACTCGCAATCTTAGCACGTCGAATACTTTGTTCAAGAGAGAATAGGGTATCCATTTGGAAACTTTGTTCTACCTGGTTGGTGAGGTCACAAAAATCACATCAACACATACCCATTTGGATTGCCTAAGTGCCCAACCAATAGAATCTTGCTGTTAGAGATATCTAGGCAACTTGTTGCCTTTGATAAGATTCAGAAGAGAAAGTAGAAGGGAGGGATTGACTTCCCGATTGTCATTGGGAATTCAGACGAGGTGTGTCCTTCACTTCAGGCAGCCAGAGAAGCTAAAAATGAGCTTTAGTTCTTTCTTTTTTCTTATCACACCAGCAGACAACATTATGACCCCCACAACAATATCAGATGGATACTGCCAGAAGAGTTCAAGCATAAGACAAATATTGAAGATTACTGGGCTGGTCCATCAGATGAGGCTGAGGTTAGAAAAAGAATGTTCTTGAGGCTACCGTTGATCGTGATCAGGGAATGTGAAATTATTCCCGTACCAGATCAGGTGGATGAGGACATGAACGTTCTCCATCCAGATTATGAGGCAGTGAGAGACACGCCACTTCCACTCCCAAATTGGTCGGAGCCAGAGATTGCTGATTTGGACACGCTATGTATACCAGTCCTGACTTTCACCAGAGCATGGGTTGAAAGGCATGTGAGAAGATTCAAGAGTAGGTCAATTCCTTTGACTTACAACTTGATGGGAGATCATAGGACGCCCACTACCAGTAGGAAGAAAAAGGTTACTCAAGGTCCAGAATCTCAAAGGAAGGAGCCAGTTCAGATGGAGCCTCCAAGAGTTGTGCTAGAGTCACCTACGCCATTGGAGACACGTTCTCCAAGCATACATGAGGTTTCAATTTTCGCTGATCAGAGAAATGCATTGAATCAAGAGCAGAAGTTACATGAGGAAAATCAGCCCCCAAGAAGAGAATCAGTTGGCCAAAGTATCCATGCACCTACCAGAGATGATTAGCGAGAGGAAGATGAGGAGACTGCTACTGACACACACTTCCAGCGTGAGCTAGGGGCGGCTCTAGAGGATGATGCAATTTCAAGAAATACTCAGCCATTAGAGGCCAATGAGCCTTGCCAGAATGAAATTAGAGAGGAAGTCCGTGAGGAGGAAGCAAGAGATGAGCAGCCGTTTGATATACAACAAGTATTACCTGATTGGCTAAGAGATAGAATGAGAAGGAGCCCCACTGAAGAGGCTGAAGTAGAGATGGAAGAATTTTTGAGTCAGATCAGTGCGCCTCCAATAAAGAAGAGAGCTAGGAAATTTTCAAAATCTCAACTGATGAGGATGGCTCTCGCACCCTTCATGTAGTTGTGCCAAGGGTTGATTGTGATCGAGATGAGGCCATACCAGAGAATTATATGATCACAACCATGGAGTTAGGTCGCCCCACAGGTGCACAGATCATTGAGTGTGATAACTCCTATCAGGCGCTTAAGGATAGATTGCTCAAGACTGAAGGCAAGTACAAGAAATTGAAGAAGGAGCATAAGATGTTGATAGGTTATATGCAGCATTTGTCTCGTTCTTGTGGGCAGGAGATTCTGGCAATTGAGCTTCCAGCCGAGTTATCTAGAGAACCAGTTAATTGCTTAGAGGATTTGAGGAAGATGGCACAGAAGGCAGATAAATGGGTTGCAGGTGTTCATGCCGAGACAAAAAAGTTCATGGAAGACTTGTTGACGTGATTTTCGTGATCACACGAACACAGAATAAAGTTGCCAACGGCTACCCTATCCTCTCTTGAACAAAGTTTCCTGCATGCTAAGATTGCGAGATAGATCATACATTTAACTCCAAGGTTCCTTCATGCAATAGAATACCCCCAGTTGGCTCGATGTGATTTTGCTGGTATTTCAAGGGGACTTACACAATTGTTCGACAGTTGACAGTAGACAGTGGACTAAGGGCTTTCATGTAATTCGAATGATTTGGCAAGTGAGCACAAGTTTCCTAATTCTAACCAGAAATGAACTGAATTTAAAATGAGTGTAGGGCCTAAGAAGTTTATGTTCTACTCTAAGGCGTGGGACATGGCGATCAATTCTTACGGACTTCAACCGGGCCTTGCTTTGCCTCGCTTCGGATAGCTTCCACAAAACCGGTGCAATCTTCAGAGGGGTAGCGAAAGATGTTCAAATTATAACTCAACATGCAAGCACCATCAGGACGATGCATACGAACACGCGAGTCACAATCGAAGTTAAGTTTGAAAAGTAATCTAGTTGACCACGCAGGGCGAACCCACCGTCAGCGAGCCCGCTAGTGGTATGGACGAACGAAGTCTTATTCAAATCGAGCACCACATTCCACAATTACTAATTACTTGCATAAAATGAAATCTACTTTACTTCAAGCTACTTTAAGATGCTACGTGAATTGGAAGGACGAAGAAGCCTCGACAACTACTCATAACAAAGAAGAAATCACCATCAATGAAAATTCTTTTATTATGAAAGCATTCACGACAACTTTGTACAAAGTATTCAAAGGGAAGACTTTCCTTCCTCTTCAATCTAAACTATACTATCAACTATTCTACTCTCTCCTCTAGCAATTTCTCTCTACTCCTCTGCTATCCTAACTCTGATCTAATTCTAATGAGATACAAATGAGGGGGACTCCCCCTTTTATAGATGGCTCAGTCCAGCGGACAGCTCAGATTACAATCGGCTGGATGGCCCAGATTGTGTCACCTCAGCCCTAAACAAGATTCACCCTAAAAACCGCCATCAAGAGGGGTGGGGTAATAAATGAGCCATTAATGTCCATCATCCTTCTAGAAGATTCCAACTTTGAAACGCGTTCACACTGTTCTTGATCTTCTTCTTGACGTCGTTCTTCAATTTTGCTCGAGCTTCCATTCCTTTCTCCATCTTGAGTTTTGAAAACATTTCTTCTCTGTCGCTAAGTCTCAACACTTAGCCATTTTCTTGCAACTTTTCTTCCTTCGAGGTTGAAATGTCATCTTGGATTATTTTCTTCATCACTTTAAATCATCACCGCCTGGTCTCGACATTCCTCCTACAAAACAAGCAAGGAGAAGAGCATCAGAACATTTCATAGTATAAACTCAACTTACTTACCTGGATTTTCAAGTTTTAACTTCCAAGGGTTCATCGTCTTCACTAGCCAACTTTGCGTTCAAATTCTTCATGCCTTAGCCAAATTTCCAACCCATCTTGCATTCTGCCTAGGCATACTTCATTCTGATATATCATCCAACTCAGACTCGAGAAAAAGGCTTTCATCAGGAATTTGATCAAAAATTATCTAGGTGATCATTTTCAAATTCATCCACCAAGGCATTTTTAACACATTTTATCCCTCGCCTTAGAAAATTTTTAAATTTTCCCTTAGGAAAATTCATTGTTCAAGCGCCAATCAAATTCCCATCCTGGAAGCCTTGGCGAAGTGCAGAGGACTTTGAAATCCACTCCTTGTCGAAGATCTCCAATACCCAGAAGAAAATTTTCCTCAAAACTCATCGAATTCATGGGTATACAACGAACAGGTTCATTTAATTTTCTTGAATTTTGAACCTTGAAAAAATAATTTTTCAACAAATTTAATCCACTTTTTTGTGTGAGTGCTTTGTTGCTCTGACTTGAAAATTTTTATCAACCTGTGCAGCTGGCATCCCCTGACTTCATCTCCGACAATTTATCAACAATTGATCCATGCTTCATAAAACTTCATCACCTTCATGTATAGGCGTGTTTTCCTAAGGAAGAAAATATTTTGCCTTAGAAAAATTTCGAATCATTTGAAAATTTCAACTTAGGAAATTTTGTTCATCTTCATTCATTTGCCAGTGGTGGAATTTTTATCAATTCATCTGGACAATTTTCCTCGGAAGCACATCATACCTAACATGCTTTATTTTTCCATTACCTTGGGCGCATTTTATACCATGGACACTTTCATTTAAAAATTCCAACACCTAGCATATTATTTTCATCACCCTTATCAACTTTGGGCGCATATCACACTTGAATGGGAAATATTCAACTTTCAACGCCCAGTGAACTTTATATCCCCACGCCTTAGCAATTATCATCTCATTTATCAACTTTGTTCCACCACCTTGGGCGCATTTGATACTTCATTAGGAATATTCAACCCGCCAAGCAATATTGTCTCTCATCAATTTTATTTCATCACCCTGGGCGCATTTGATACTTCATTAGGAATATTCAACCCACCAAGCAATATTGTCTCTCATCAATTTTATTTCACCACCCTTTGACCATGCTTCACCCTCAAGATTTATCTTTTACATGGCGCATATTACATGCCATGGAGGAATAACTTTATCACGCCTTCATGTGACCCTTTGACTTCCTTCCTTTTGTCTTTACTTGCCTCACTTGGGCGCATTTTGTATAATGAGAAGGATGACTCTTGAGCTTCTTTATTTTCTTCTTCACATACCTCCCTTGGGCGCATTTGGTACTTGGTGAAGGATGAAAGCTTGTTGACTCCTTGACTTTCTTGAGAGGTGGGCGCATTTTGCCATGTGAGGTGGATGAGAGTTATACTTAGAAAATTTTCTAGCATTTGGCTTGCATGTGAGGGCGCATTTCAGCATGTCAAGTGGATGAAAGCTTGATGACTCCTCTTTGAACCTTTGACTTCCTCTTAAGATGGGCGCATATGGAGGGTGATGGAGGATGAAGTGTCATGCCTTAGGATTTTTCTCATCAAACTCTCAAAGTGGGTGCATTTTGCTATGTGTGAGGGATGGAAGTTATACTTAGAAACTTTTCCAACACCTTGATCAAGGATGGCGCATTTGGAGGTGGCAAGTGGATTTTCAACACTTAAAATATTTTTCAATCATCTTGAAGGCAAGCTGGGTGCATTTGAGAGTCAAGCCAGACTTATCTTCATGCCTTAGAATTTTCTAACACTTTCATCCTCCTTTGGGCGCATTTTACATGTCCAGCAGGATAAACTCTAGACTTGGAAATTTTCTCAACCACTGCCAGCTTCTTCTTCCTTTGGCACATTTCAGGGATGGTGAAGGATATTTTCAACACTTAGGCATTTTTCTCATCTTCACCAGTCAGCTCACAACTTACTATATTTAGTAAGCTCTTTGATTTTCCCTCTTCTGGAGCTCAGATTGATTTGAAATTTTGAACACTGGACCTTCACGACTTCATCAACCTGTTCACATTGTTATTCTGAGCTTACTTGCTATTTTTAGCCCATTTCTGAAGGTGATTTACTATTTATAGTAATTGCTCATTTCTGATACTTCCACGACTCCGTTTGATTTGAAATTCGAATGATGCGCTCCTCACCACGTGACCTGCCTATCGACATCGGCGCATGCTGCCGATTCGCTATTTTTAGCCAGTTTCTGGAATGACTTACTATAAATAGTAAGTGCTCCGTTTGCCTTCAAATTTTACCAGCAGATAGCTTAAAAGATACTGATCACGGTGGTTTACACCAGTTTTCGAAAATTCTGACTTTTTACCCCTCTTTTTGGGTCCTGAAGCTGGAAACCCTAATTCATCTTGCATGCATATCAAATGACCTCTATTTGTCTTCGTTTCTGTTGCATTGCGATCAGTTTGTGATTCTGAAGTGCTGGGAGGCGGCTGCCAGAATGCATCTGCTAAAAATAGTAAGTTCCTAAATGAGTGACCATCTCCATTTGCATGTCACATCATCGCGAAGCCTTCGAAAAACCCACAAGGAATCATCAAACATGCAAAGAAAACCCTGACATGCAAACCTTAAAACTAGCCTCTGAAGGCTGAACTCTGAAAGTCACCATCTCGCTTTGCATGTTACACCATCGCGTAGGTCTCAAAAAACCCAGAAGGAATCCTCAAACATGCACTGAAAAACTCAACATATAGGCCCCAAAATCTGCTCTGGAAGCTGAACTGCTAAAAATAGCAAGTTGGCAGTTTTAGCTCAAATTTTGCCAGTGAGTAGCCCGATGTGCTCTGAATGCAATGTGACTGTTAAAAATTCAAGAATGTTGAAGGAACGCCTGGAATTACACACTTACTAAAAATAGTAAGTTGCCGGAATCTAAGGAAACTTAGCTGGAAACCTGCTGGAAGCATGCTGACAACAACGTTAGTCTTTGTTTTCAATTTATTCACTTTGTTTGACCTCAAATTGGCAAGGAAGTTCAAAACCCTAATTTTCAGACTTGGCCAAATTTCACGTTAAAGCTCACAGACGAGCACAATCCCCGAAAGGTAGACAGCAGAAAGAGAGGGAGAGAGACAAAACCAAAGCCAAAAGACCAGAATGGAGCAAAAATTAGGGGTCCCCATCTTGAATGGGGCAATGTGTGAAAAGGTCACAATAAGACCTTGCTCATGCTTACCAGCAAGCTTCCGGCATTATGGCACGAATGGAGGTAGTTGATCAGGCCTGGGGTGATGCTCACGTCTATCAGAGTGAAGTTATTCAACGTCTGGAAGCATTGATGCATACTACTTTGCAGATGTTAATTGATGGGGGAGTTATTCAGGACATTGATAGGTACGATTTTACTGGCTGGTACTCTTCAGAAGTCACAGAACGTGGATTCTTTGATGCAGCACAGGCGGATTTAGCCAGAATTAGGAAGGCTATGACAAACATCATTGATGGAGTCCTGAACACCTTGGAGGCAATCTGTGCTAGACGACTAAATTCTGATGAGGTGACTACTGATGGATTGAGGAGTAGGCTGCCACCTTTCTTTTCAAAGGTGAAGAATTTTGTTCAGAACGACTTTGAGAACACCTCAACTTTCTCGAGCATTATTCAGAATACACAAGATGCTCTAGTTGCTTGGAGAAAGTCTTGTACACAGCACGGACAGGCGATCACGGTGTTAGAGTTTCAACTAGATCATATTCTGCCTATCTCAATTCAAGAGGTTGAGGTTGTTCTTGCCAAGTTCATTGATTTTGTAGCCAAGGAGAAGCAGAATGGGAACACACTTTTGGATGATGACCTTATAGAAGACTGATTGTGGCCATTAATTGCCTTTACTATTTTAGGAGTGAGTGGGAATCTTTTGATTCATTTATTGTACCACTCCCCATTCTGGCAGGTTTTAAGGTTAGGGCTAATTTAGTTTAATCTAAGCCATTCATTTGATTGTAATCTGAGTCGTCCATTGGACTGGGCTATCTACAAGAGGGGCATCCCCCCTCATTTGTACTCATTAGAATTAGAAGTAGAGATTAGATTAGACATCAGAAAGTAGACATTTTGTTAGAGCAGAGAGAGATAGTTTGATAGCTTAGTATAGCTTGGAGGAGAAGGAAATTTTTCCTTTGAAAACTTTGCAAGAGATTGTTGTGAAAACTATCATAATAAAAGATCTTTCATTGATGGTGAAATTCGTCTTTGTTATGAATAGCTAGCGATATTTTTTCACCCCTTCTACTTCAAGTAGCGTAAAGTAGCTTGAAGTAGCATAGTTTTCATTTCATGCAAGTAGATGTTAGTTGTGGATTTGTGGTGTTAATCAAGGCAACTTTGTTTTAGTCCATACCACTAGCAGCTTGCTGACAGTAAGTTTTCCTTGTGTGGTCAACTGGAGCATTTTGTAAGTCTAACATCAGTTATAATTCATGTCTTGGTATGCGTCATCTTGACGGTATCTTGATGCCGGATTGTGACTTGAAAATTCCTTGCCATCCCCTTGAAGATTGCATCGACTTTGTGTAGGTTGTCCAGCGTGAGGCAAAGCAAAGTCTAGTTGCAGCTTGCCGAAATCGATCCCGTATCCCACCTTTAGATAGAACATAAATCTTCTAATCTCTGCAGCCATTCAATTCAGTTTATTTCTGGTTAGTTTTAGGAAAACGTACCTCATCACTAAATCATCCACAACATACAAAAATCCCCTTCAAATCATTAACCTGCTGTCAACTGCAAGCCTTATGAACAATTTTGTAAGTCCCCTCGTGTAAAGAGCATATCACAACTAACTTACTGAGGGTGTTCCATAGCGTTTCAGAACCTTGGAGTTGAACGTGCGATCTTTCTTGCAATCTTAGCGCACGGAATTCTTTGATCAAGAGAGAATGGAGTATCCTTCAGATTACTTTGTTTTGTTGGTTGGTGCGGTCACAAAAATCACATCAACAAGAACTGGCACTAGAAGGAGGGCCTTTCCAAGGATCCTTGCAGTTAACAACCACATTCAAGTAAAGAAGGGATTTTCATCAAGGAGAAAATGGTTGGAGAAGAAATTATCAGGAATCAAGATTGTGCTACCACATAGAGAGATATTTCCAGTGTTGTAGCTGAATTTGGGATTCAACAACGATCAAGAAGACATTCTTTCAGGTTTGAACAATCTCGCGCGGAGAACAAAGAGGAGCTATGCTGAGTATATGCGAACTTGCTTCGCGTTGGAAGAAGAAGAAGAGAAAGGTATTAAGATTCAAGTTGCTATCTAAAGAGATTTGCTGAATCAAAGGCGACCACTTGCTCTCGCTCCCACACCTCGCCAGTAATCAGCTACATCCTGTATCGTATCAGTTCGTTCTCGCCTGATAAGTTGAAAAGAATCTTGAGGTCCACTCCAAGTTCGTCCAAAGAGTTCGTACAGTTAGAGCTACCTGCAAGAGCAAGAAAGAAGAAAGAAAGCAATTCAAGTAAAGAGGCTAAGTCAAGTGAAGAAGTATTGTCAAACGAAGAAGTTCAATCGAGTGAAGAAAGCGGAGAAGAAATTTCAAGTTTGTTCAGAACTCCACCTAGTGCTTCAAGGTTTTCTCAACCAAGACAAGTACAAGTTCCAGTGTTTGTTCAACAACAGCCACAACAACAACCAATTCAGGCTACTATGCCTCAACAACAACCAGCCCAAGTTATCGTTTATCAGAGGCGACAGCCAGTTCAAGCAATGGCTCAACCAGGAGGTCAACTAGCTCCCAATGGTGCTACTTGGTTGGTTTTTAATCCATCTCTGCTTGAGTTTTCTGATTACCATGACATGCCGAAGAATTCAGAGCACTTCTGCACTAAGTTCCAGGTCATTGATGTCAACCGGACTGTTGAGGACCACGTCAAGATGTTCGAAGATCACCTACGCAATAGGAAGATTGAATATGCCGATGTGGCTTGTAGGATCTTTCCATATTCTTTGGGAGAGGAAGCTCATCACTGGTTCATTCACTTGCCAATTGGATCAATAAGGTCATGGGAGCAGATGGAGGAGGCCTTCATTGGAAAGTTTGGTATTCCCATCACTCCTGTGGAGCTTTTCCGCCAATTTATAGAAGTAAGAAGGCAGGACAAAGAGCCCATCCATGCATTCAACAATAGATTTTAGAAGGCTCTCACAAGGCTATGCACTCCCTACGTTATTGTTGATGTCAGGGAAAACTACTACTCAGCCTTGGATCCCTTGACTACAATGTTTGTGAAATCTCATCCCACGCCGACTAATATGAATCAAGCTTATGCTAAAGCTTTCGAAGTGAGTCAAGGTTTAGGGAAAAACATAACTAGGCCTCACTATACATTGGCCTAGCTACTACAAATAATTAGATGCAGACGCTCAGCTCAACATGGAACCAGCAAATCCCAGTACTGAATCCAATTCCTCAGTCGGCTAACCAGATACAAGCACCGTCTAATCAATTAGTTCTCCATCCTGGGACTGCTTTGTCCCAAACTCCAACAACACGGCCTATCTATCTCCAGAACATAGTACAACCAACGAGGACTCGAGAGGAGAAAGAAGAAATGAAAGTGTTAGTAGAACAGATGAAAAGGCTGTCAACTGAGGTGACCTACCTCAGAAACCAAAATAATCAAATGCAGTCCATGTTAAAGAATTATCAGACACATCAAGGTGCCAATCAAGGATACCGAGGTAATCCTCTGCATCATCAAGATGCCCACCAAGGACACGATCAAGAAAATAGTCATGGGTATCAAAATAATAACCAGGGATTTCCGAAAAGGTCCTGGGATACAGGGTCCAACAACAGAGGAGTTCCGTCACCACTAGATAACCTGCCACCTCCAGAGAACCATTCTGCTGACAGAGTTTACTTGGAAGAAGCTACTATGTTAGGATGGTGTAGATTACATAATACAAATCAGCATTCAGAACTCCAATGTCATGAATTCCAAGTAGTTGCTGATATTTTCAAAAGAGAAGTAAAGAGCACGGAGGGTATGGAGAATCCTCCTACTACTGGATACGAGATAGTCCCAGTACAGAGATATGACCAGGCACTAATTTTAGAAGATGATGTCCCACCTAAGTACCAAAGCTACACGCCGCCATCAATTAATCATAGATTTCCGTCAGCTTCGGCAAATGGTTCCGTGGGGACGCCAAAATATCAATCGCAAGAAGCTCAAGTTTATTCCGAAGCTCAAGTATATTCAGAGGTTCAGGACACCTATTCAAAGGAGCCTCTTGGTCAGGATAACTATATTTTTCTACCTCTCAATAACAGTGTTTTGGTAGAGGGAAGAAGAGAGGTGCAAGCATTTCAAACTTCCAGAGGAACAGCCCCAAAAGTTTACCAAAGGAGTTTCCATCAAAAAGAGCCGCTGATGTCGTCAATTCCCCCAAACAATTTCACAACTCCACCGAATCCTAATGCCAACAATAACCCGAACGTACCTAAGGATTCTCTGGAGTACAGGCAACACAATATGATGCAAAATAGAAATGGACAACAGACTGTCCAACAGTCTATTCACCAAATGCAACACCCACAAAAGGACAATCCTCCAAGAGAAGATGTGAAGAGACTAAGTTCCTATGTACTAGAAGAAGTTAAGAGAATCAAAGTCAGTCTTCCCTTGTACGAGTTAATGAAGATTTCAGAGGTCAGAGATACCATCTTGGGAAGCTTGTATGAAACACCTGTTGTAAAGAATACCTCTCAAGAAATACCTAATTCATCAAGAAACCCTCCTGTAAACACTTAGTCTTGTCTAGTGTGTTGGTTCTTTTTTACACTGTAACCAGGTTGGTCTTCTAATCTACCTATGGAATTGTCAATTCCAATCAAGGGCAGTTCGAAGGACCTAGACCAACTGATGAGGACTTTAAAAAATCCTCCTACACTTTGGGCTCTGCAAGACCCAGGAGGGTGATCCCTTAATGTGTTTACAACCTCTTCACTATTATCATAAATAACACTAACAATAGCAGATAATCTCACTTAATAGCTCAACACAATAGGATAAAATTGAATTAAATTGGTTGTTTATTAGTAACATCAACTATGTGGAGCATGAGATAACCACAACACAATCCATAATATGATTTGTCATTGATTGCAACTCGTAGCAAGCTCTAGGCAAAAAAAACAAACAAATACTGAATTATACAAATGACTACAATTTAGATCAGTGCCATATATCCATTGCAGAAGTCAAATTCATGAGCATCTAGAGATTCATGACAGATTTAATACATAACACATAAGCTCCCTGACAATATTGCACTACAATTTCATCAGTATGCATTCTAACCCAATACTACTTATCGAATCCTTATACAAAACATATCCACCTATGATCCCATTCAAGCATTTTAATTAATTCTTTGAATTAAAGCTAAAATAGAATCATACACACCACAACAGTGAGATGAATGAAACAACCCTTAGTTATTTTATTCAAACTTCAGATACACATGTACAATGGAGAGATATGAGCTTGAATTTTTCATTTAAACTCAAATGCTAGTACTATTATTGTTATCTGCTGAAATTGCACCCTTATCAAGTTGCAGAACTTGATACTTCAGAGAAACATGGGGACTTTTCCAGGTTGTGGGTCACCTAAAAATGGAAAAGAACCTCCGGAGAAGGTCGGCTTCCTATGCTAGCAGTATCACCTGAACTACTGATTTTGTAAGGTAAAGGGAGGAGTGCATGAAAATGAAAATTAAATCCTATAGTGATACACCAAAATGACAAGAGCAATGAGACACTCAGGTTACACTTGAATACTGATGATGGATATGGGACTGCACAACAAGTTTCTATAGACTATGCATAAGTATTTCACAAACAAGTTTGACATGCACACACTTTTAAGAAGGAAAAGCAATTTTTCACAAATTAAAAGTTCATGTGCAATTCAGTAAAACACAATTTGTAACCTACATAATACCACTTTTGCAAAGAAAGGCATGCTAACATGAGACGAAGCTATAAGGAAATAAAAATATTTCACGAAGTAGCTTGATCAATCACCTGAAAATGCACAATATTTTGCAAGAACCAGAAGGCAAATTGAACCATCACTGGTAACCAATGTAAATTCTATATATCATTCTCCCAATGAGTTACAAAAATTTGCTAATCTGAGAGAGGACTGCAAAAGTCGCAAACTTCTAAAAAGCATAAGAAGAGTAGCCTTCGGATTACTTTGTTCTACTGATTGGTGCGGTCACAAAAATCACATAAACAGGTGGGTAAGGAGATCATCATTGTACATTCACTTTCTAAATCAGCCCTTGAGGAAAAGCATGATGTAGAATATTTTTCTCACTACTTCGATGGTGACCCTTTGATTGAGCATGATGATGACCTAGTTTCCACACATGGATGTAATGAAGAAGAGGCCATGAAGGAAGCTGATTTTGAGGTGCACATTTATGAAGATCAAACAAAAATTTTGCATGGAGGTGTTGGGTCTCATAAGTCACATCACTCGGAAGGATAATTGAAGGTAAACAAAGGTAAGATTGTGGCATTCCTAACTCATTTTGATCATGTTCATAAGATGATGGCAGGTTTGAATTGGAAGGTTCTACGGAGGTATGAAGGTTTTGAAGGAGGTCTATCTCTTGATGACTTGCACAAACTCAAGAAGGCCTTGGTGGTAGTGATATCAAACTACCTACACTTACTTGCAAATAGAGATCATCTTCTCACACTTGATGAGATTTATGTTGATGCTTTGAGAAGGAAGGAAGATGAAGTAGATAAGCTCACCTTTGAGCTTAAGGACTCTATGGATTCCTTGAAAAACTCTCAAAAGACCCTTTGAGAATTGGAAGAGCATGTGGATGAACTTTGTTGGGATTTGAACGTGGCACACTCTTCATCACGCCCCGTAGAATTTCAAACTTCTATGGAAATTACATCCAATGTAAAACATGGCAACATGAAGATGGAAAAGAGTGGAGTCAAGGAAGAAGGACTTTAAGGGTCCTATAATGAAGACATGAAGTTAGAAGAGACATATATACATGAAGATTCAGCTTGCAGCCATGGGACAAAGTTTCTAACACATGGTACACTTGATTTGCACTTGGAGACGTCTCGTGAAGTAGCACTTGTTGATAACCATCCACTCATGGAAGGAGAGATGATTGAGATTGAGGAAGACATCACACTAGAGCATGAGGTAAGGACTCATTTTTTGATGTATGACAGCAGTCCCTTATCTTCACATTATCATGTTATGACAGCCAAGAGGATCAACCTTAAGGCTTATGATTTTCATGGAGAAACTCATGTTGGACCGACACTTGTTGGAGAACATGCAACAATGAGGAAGGAGAAGTTTGAGGTGATTGAAGGAACCATAAAAAGGTATGACAGCAACTCTGATTTTCTGATTTGGAACAACAGTCCTTCACTTTTGCATAATCAAGTGATGGTAGCCCTTACACATGAGAATGAAAGTGGGAAGACTTCTCCTACGGTTGGCACTCCATTGGGAGTCAAACATGAAGATTTTATGGATTGTCCAAGGCACAAGATGTCCAATTTGATATGCCATGGCATGAAGGAGGCAAAGAAGACTCGAAGCATGTGGCACATGATGTAATGTCTCCTTCTCAATAGCCACTCCGGAGGATCATTTAGCCTTTATTATTCCCGAAGGCTAAAGGAAAAATAAGGGAATAATATTAAATTGATTATTTATAAAGTTATCTCAATAAATAAAAATAAAAAAGGTAACTTTATTTTTATTTAATTTAATTAAAATGACTAAAATAAAATAATAAATCATAAAGTCACTAAAATAATATTTTTAAAAGTGATAAGCAAAAATAAAATATTATAAAGTCACTTTTGGAAAATATTAAAATATTCTAGAGGCTTCTTGGAGGATCTTTCTAGAAGATCAAAAAGTTCTTTACAAGGAGCTGTGAGCTAGCCATTTGAGCATGTCTTGGATTATACTTCTGATTTCAGTTTGGAGAAAGCTTGAATGCTTGCTTGTCCAAGGGTTTAAAGACTCTAGGATACTAGTTTCGGTCGTGGAAGATCAACCCTAGATGGAGAATTGTGGAGGAAGTCAAATCAGATTTCCTACAAGGGTGATTATTGCAAATTTAATGGTCTGAGACAAAATTTGGGCACAAGTTCAGATTTTGCTTGAAGAAGACATTGGGAAAATTAGTTAATCTCATTCATCCTATGGTTATAGTGATTTGTCTTCATTGTCAAATGATTGCACATGTGATGGTTGTGGTTAGTTCCCAGCAACATAGGCGCATCAATCTATAGCTGTGTGCAGTTCAATTATAGAGGATTTGGAGGAGTTTGAAGCTTGTAAGAGGAGGCGATTTCATACTAAGCAAAGACATCACTTCCAGCCAAGTCATGGTTTTATGTTTCTCCCAGCCGTTGCCACAAGTGATGTTAGTTTTTGTCATCACCTTCCAGGTTGGGCGATTTCAACTTGATAAATATTTTGTATGTTTTGAGATGTTTGTAAGTGGTGAATCATTGTCTTTGGGAACTGCATTTATAAATAAATAAATTGTTGTCATTAGAGTCGAATTGTACAGCTGGGTCAAGCATTTTCATTTCTCTTACATTGCTGGTCTTTGTAATCGTCTCTTGATGTAAAAGAAAGCAATCAGTTTTTGTTTGGAGAGTCTTTTGCAAATTACTGTAATCACTCTAAGTCTCAACATTGCAATCCAATATACATTAGAGTATTGATTTTGCATGACAATTGTTTGTCAAAATGTCTATTGGCTGTACTAGCTTATTATCAATCAAGTAATAGCTGCATTTGCATTTTAGTCACTGTAGAATCTTGAAAAATCAGAAATAGGCTTTGCATTTCAAGGCAGTTGCATTCCTTAGTTGTTGGTTACTCAAGTTAGAGTCTTTTCATGCATACTTTAACCATCATATGAAAAAGAAATATCTTCTACATGTTGAAAGAGAGTTGCAAGACAAGTGTTTTACAAAATTCCAAGACCACTCAAACTAAAAATTTAGAGCAGAATTGGAAAGGGTCTTTACACATGAGGAATGAGCCTTGTATGGTGGCCAAGCAAGTGGAGCAATCAGGTTTGAGGTATGATTCAGAATTCCTTGAGTATTTATATAGCTTGCTTCATGAGGGTGTAGTGTCACCTCTTTTGGAGAGCCATTTGAAGGCTCACAATATACACTTGGATGGCGTGATGGAGCACACACTTAGTGGATATGCCTTCATATGTAGATGGAGATATGGGTGATGCAAATTTGGTTTGGTCTTTGATCATTCACAGAGCACTTGAAGAGTTTTCTTGTGATGAGTCTCATCATGTCAATGACTCTTTGGTAGTGTATGTAGCTGCTCTATTTCAGAGATTCATGATGCAAGCCATGGAGACACTTGCAGTTGTTGGGCATACTTTGGAGGTGAAGCTAAACTATGACACAAGGTATGGAGGTATTGCTATAATGTTTGGTTTTGAGTTACTAATGCTTGGGTTCCAGCTGGACACTGTCATAGGGATTGGAAGAAAGCATGAAGATCTTGGTGTTCCTACCCTAGTTCATGAGGATCTCCTCCATACTTTGCTAGGAGATGGCTGTTCTACTTTATTGCACATGGAAAACCTACAAGATACTTGGGGGACAGTGGCTGTTTGGGTGTTTTGGAGAGTTTGGGATCATCTCTTCATCATTGGAGGATGGCATATGAATGAAACTTTATCATCATATGGCATTGGCAGTGGTGTTTGCACTCGCTTGGGTCTGATTTTCAGTTGGGAGGTTGTTGTTCTATTGTACATCAGCAACCTAGGAGTGGTTATATATTTTCTTGCACTTGTGAGGGGTGCTTTAAACATCCATCGAAGATCTATAGGGGTTGGAGAGTTGTTCGGTGTTGCTAGCGCTATGAGATGCTTCTATCTCTTCATGTTTTTCGGATGTAATGATATCAAGATTTGGGATTCAGGTGGTGGTATGCTTATCATTGTTTGAGGACAAGCAAACTCGGGAAGGGAGGACTGTAATGTCCTCGAATATTTGGGTTGAGCCTTGAATAATTATAAAAAATGATTCTTTATGGCTCAATTATCTTTATTTGGCTTGGCAGACTTGGAAGGTATTTTCCCATGATTTATTATTAATTTTTATGGTGCCAAAATATTTTTATGATTCTTCTATGATGCTGGGCGATCCTTTTTGGAGGATAAAAGGAGGGAAAAAAATAATTAAAAAATATACTTTAATTCATAAAAAGTGCACCCCATTTGGAGAATAAAGAAAGAAAATAATTCAAATTTAAAAAGTGAATTTGGGCGTCCAAATTGGGTCAGCCAAATTGGAGGGAAAAGGCAAGTTTGGTATAAATACAAGATCAGTGGGAGGCATTTGATCATCGTGCATATTATCTTCAATTTGATTCAGCAACTTTTTGCAACTATTCCAAGGATGAAAAACCTTGCGAATTGTGGGTGAATTGGACAAAAACCTAGCTCACCTTGGGAAGACTTTATAACAGAGGTCTACTTGTGCTTCATTGCTATTTGGTGAAGGAGAAGAGCAGAATTACAAATCAGATTTGAAGAATGTTAATGTTTACATGCAGCGTTGTAGCAACTTCCAGCGATATCTTTCCTTGAAGAAATTAGATTATAGCTAAAAGCTATCTAATTTATAAAGATCTCAAAAGGCACGAAGTCATTTCGATTTACTAATGAAGTCAAACATTAAATAATGTTCATTATTTATTTATCAAATATCATTTATTATTCAAGAGGTGCGATTTATTTAAATCAGACGACTTCTCTTATTGGCGCGATTTTTTAAGAGGAGACGACTTTGCATGAGGCCGACATTGTATATTGAAAGGTCACATCCTTTGGATTGATTCTATTGACATCTATATAAGGAGATCTAAATTATTCATATCAGATCGATTATCAAGCAAGTTCGCATTATTCCTTCATTGAAGTGCGAATTCTTTCAAGAGCAGATTGTGAATTTCTCTAAGTGCAGATTCAGTTTACAAGGAAGGGCAGTGTATCTTCTGTTATTGCATCTAGAGTTGATGCTGGATATTGGCCTTGTATTGGCCTCATTGTAAAAAGAATTATTGCCATTATTTATATACAAAAGAGAGATCTTTGTTGCTGGGTTTTTCTCCCTCAAGAGGAGGGTTTTCCCAGGGTATATGCTGTGTTTCTGTATCTGATTTTTTGAGTTAAATTTTCTGTGCACTGATCTGATCACTAATTTAACAAAGAAGACATCACTTGGTGAGATTTCTTGCATATTGGCTAGGGTTTCACCCTAGGTTTGAGCGCCACTACCTAAAGAAGGAGCCCCTTGCTTTTGGAGGACAATTTTGGTGTTTGATGGGAGTTAGGTTTTGATCATATCTTAAGATTTGTAGCAGCAACAGATCAGACCTAATTTTCCATTGTTTGTGGAGTGATTTTTGGTGCTTATTGTCATCATTACTTAGGGTTTTGCCCTACATTTTAGTACCATCATTTGGAGTTGTTTGGAGGGTTGTTGCACATCAATTGTTGTCATTTTGGAGCAACAAAACCCTAGCAGACTTATTGCAGACCTGAACAATCAGATTTGGAGCAGATCTCCATGTTGTTGAAGAGTGGAAGACATAGCGTTCCATGCCCTAATTGGAGCACTGCCCTTGGGAGATCATTTCTATCAATTTCGTGGGTCATTTCCTATTGATCTTTGGTATGTACAAGCCTAATTTAAAGTCTGATTTGTAGCAGCAGACTTTTGGAATAATTCTAGGCATGTTTGAGCCATTTTTGCAATGTTCTTGCATGGACAATAATTCTAATTGTGTAGCAGCAAATTAGACAATTTAAAATCAGACTTCTTTCATGTTTTGGTGATCATTCTATGGTTGTTCATTGCTGGTTATGTTCGTGGTTGAAAAGATAAATATATTTGCTTATTGGTTTGAGCATTTTGGAAGTGTATATGTTTTTTGTTCACACTTGTTTGAAATCGGAAAGTTCATTTCAGATCTAGGGTTTGAGCAAAATATTTGAAGTGCAGAAAAATAGGGCAGAATTCCGAGTTTCAAAATTAGATTTTAGGGCAAAATCCTTGTTGGGATATTTCACACACAATCATGAATACTCACAAACTGAGGCAAAACACAATCTCAGACCCACAAAATCAAAGGACTAGCACTGATTTCTTAGTTAATAAGACATTGACGCACTTATAGAATTGTTTTAGGTATTAACTAGAGCTTGTAAAATCCCTTCCCAATGGTTCATTTAATAATATCTTTATTTCTTAACTGTCACCTTTTCTAGTTATGGGAAATTGTCTTTGCTCAAGCTAAATTAGGCTGTACTGGTATGTACTCAAAACAACATATAGACCTCCAATGGAAGTGGCTTGTTTTTTTATGAAAATTACCATAGATTATTTTTAAATCATATAGAACCTCCAATAGAAGTAACATGTCTTTGTAAAAATTATCATCAATTATTTTTAGAATATATGGCTAGCATAGGATGTATCAAACAATTTCATTGGTCAAACAAGTTACTAACTGATATTGGTATGAAGCTATTTAAGTCCTTTGATAGCAATTGTTTCCTTGAAAGAAAGCATCATATCTTGCATCAGGCCTCACATTTTCAATATATTGAAATTTGAGATCAGTCAAACAAACTGTCTTTCATATTTTATGCTTTCATAAAAGATCTATCTGCTACTTTTGTCTATTCCTATTGGAAATAGTTAATTTTTATGTTGTGAAATTAGATCACCAAGTTAATATCAATATACCTGAATTTTTTTTTGTATTTATAGAGAAATCAGACTTGTGTGAGCAGAAATCTCAAACCATCTGAGTTCCTTTATTTTGCGAATCCAAGTTTTGAATTTTACCTAGAATTTTGACTCAATTCGGTATTAATGTCCTATGTCCCAGAGATCTATCTTACAATCAATTTTCAGGAACTCTTCCAACCTGGTTCAATGGCACAACTTTGAAAGCGTAAGTCAAGAGGGACTGGATTAGCTTTATTGAAGCCAAGTTATCATTTGGACTTTTCAAGCTCTTTAGAAATGGATTTGATAAAACTCTACTGCTCTGCCTTTTTTCCTCTATTTATATTTTTCTTTAAATTCATCTTTGTCTAATATATGCAGCTTATTTTGCTGAGTATATGTGTCTATTGTTGGGATCTATATTCAACGGTGTTCTTTCTATCAGTTTTATTGTACAAAATATGAAAATTCAATTTTCTCTATGTGCAGAAATCTGGTTGGAAATTACTTGGACATAAATGAGACAAATAACGGGTAAGAATGTCCCGTCTTTAGTCATTTTTTATTAAAGAGTAAAGATGAGGGAAAGATTGAGAAAACATTACATTCACTAGTTCACATTCTACACATAAAAGGAAAATTGGCACATTATTCTTTTTGATCTGATATACTAAGTTATATTGTGTATGAATCCAAAAAATTTGCAGTTAAAGCTTAAGCCTGCATCTGTTTAGGATATTCCTAGGTATAAACTG
>VDFB02219779.1:0-18670 GCA_007258455.2 Sequoia sempervirens
ACATAATCTCATCAAAACGTCAGATACAGACCTGAATCATGTTTATCCGGTGGTCAATCTGAGCAGTTTGGAGAATGTTAGCAGCAATTCGATGAAGAATCTTGAGCGTTCTGGGTTGCTGGCAGCGGCATCCATTCCTGTTTCTATCTTCGATCTTGAGTTTGTACTTGCTTGCATTAAGCATTATGACTCGTCTTCATGACAGATCAGATCGGTTGATGGAAGAGTGGTTTGCAGTCTCAAGCCGAAGGATATAGAGAAATGTTTTGCTATTCCTCCTCGTTCAGATAACTTTACTGTTGTTCTTGAAGCTTGTGAGAAGATATGGGATGCTGATCATCAACGTTCACAGAGGAAAGTTGCTCGGAAATGGTTAACAGTGCAGAAGACTAATTTGCCTAAGAAGGTTGGTCGTGGAGAATTCAAAGAGGAAGTTGCTGTTTTGATAACCTTACTCAATCGAGTTACCGGTCAATCAGATGCTAATACTTTCCGTCCATGGATGTTCTACCTAATTACCAGAATCCTTGATGGCACAGAGCGTTTTGATTGGGCTATGTTGATTAGTGATTGCTTACATCAGCAAATTACTAACTTTCTCAAGTATCACGAGTTTCATATGATATCCTATTTGGTCTACTTGGTTGCATTTCAAGGTAGCTACAGACTTCTTAAAACCAATGGTACTCTCAGTGTTCAGCGTATTCATGAGTATTATCCACAGCTAGAGTTTTCTCAGTCTGAGCAGGACTTCCGGGTAGTAAATGATCACTTTTCCATGAGAACCGTGAGAGATCTTGATGATGAGATGCACATTCGTATTTCAGCTGAGGCCAAATCAGCAATGGAGACTTGGGCACATTGGTTCATACAGTTTCCTACTTTTACATACATCCGAGTTTATGGTTATGTTGGAGAGCCTCTGATGTTGCCAAGATATCCGTCAGACAAGATTGTCTTTATGGAATTCCTCAGGCAAATGCAGCATGTTCACTTCTTTCTTCGTAGTCGTCATAAGGCTGCGGCAAATTTTCCATTCTCATTGGGAATTTTCACATGTGATGCAGCAACAGATGCCAGGCATATGTCTACTGAGATTGAAAGGTTCAAACTCAAACCTTATACTGAGAGGCGTTCCTATGATCCTCTTGGACATTATGCAAATCGGTTAGAGCGAGGGATTGCACATGCGCCAGCACTTGAAGATTTCTGGGCAAATTGTGAAGATGAATTCGAGGTCCGTCGTCGTCACTACTGTAGACTCACTATTGGTCAGCTCTCTGATTACCTATTAGAAGATGTTGATGGTCTATCCGATGATGATGGAGAAGTTCTTCTCAATTCTTATGTTAAGGATCAAGTTGCTCGGCAGCCACTTCGCTCACCTGATTGGTATGCCAAGGAGAATACTTCTATCGAAGAGGTTTCCAGATCAGTTATCAAGACTAGCAAGTTATTCTTGGAGAGCAAACGGACACGGAAGTCAGTTCCTGTAGCAGAGCCGCCAAAGGGTTTCTCTTCGTTGCCTTCTACTTCTAGAGCAAGACCTAGAGTCAAGGCCATTATTATACCTCCTGAAGGGGTTAGACTTAGTGGAAACACGGGGAAAAGGGCTACTGGTAAAAGGAAGCAGAAACAAATTGAACATGTTCCTGAGGTTCCAGTAGAGACAGTCATTCAGGCTGAGCCTCACGTTTCACCTCCTCGTTCGCCTCACGTGCAGCCCATTGACATAGATTCTGAGCCTGAGACACCAATTCAGGCTGGATCGGAGACACCTGAACCACCACAGGTTGATACATCAGGGACAGTCTCTCCGCGAATTGAGAATATTGTTCAGTCTTGTTGGCTCGAGAAGTCTTTAGGGAGACAGAGGCGTGAACCATCATACAACCTTGATTTATCTGAGTTCGATGAACCTTATCAGAGAAGGTCAAACAAGAAGATAAAGAAACAGGTGCACATTGAAAAGACTCCTGAGTCCGAGATTGTTATTGAAGTTGCCGTTCCTCCAGAGGGTAAAAGTTTAGATGAAGTCGAGGTTGGTGATTTTACATTTACTAAGGCTAATCTTGGCAGGACTACACGAGAGACAGATGTATCTCTTCTTAAGATTGTTACCAATAATCTTGAAGAGCGTATCACCAAAGATGGAGAAGATAAGGCATTACTTAAAGCTGAAATTGGTCAACTTCGTCGATATATTTCTGATCTTGTTCATGGGAATTCGAGTAGGACACCTGTTCTTCCTCATCATACACCTGCAGAACAACAAAAATTGGATCAGTTGGTTAGTCATGGCAGACTTTTAGACAACTGGATTGATAATTTAGTTGCTGCTGGTAAAACTCTTCTTGCAGATCTGTATCAGTTTAGAAGTGATGCGCATAAACTCCGTCAGGGTGTTCAGTCGCTTGAGATTGCAGTTGCAGAGAACTTGGCAAAGGATCGTGTTCTGGTATCTCAGTTGTCAGTTGCATATGATGCCTTGGAGATTGTTGAGGACCAAGACAAAGTTTTTATTTGGAGAGAGCAGCACCTTCTCAGAACAGAAATATGTGAGAAGATCTCTTCCAAATTGTTTTCACTCAAGGATGATGTGATTGGAGTACTTGCACTGGTCAGAGGCTTCGTTGTTCAGATTTCGTGTCATTATCTTCTGGAAGATGCTTGCGTATATTTGGTGGATAGAGTTCAGCGAGTTAGAAGCTGATTAGAGTAGCGGCCTTGAGAATTTGAACCTATAAAACACAGAGTTGAGAGAATATTTACATTAATTGCGGAGTTTGAAGAAGCGTGAAAGTGTAAGAAATGGCATGCACACAATCTGAGAAAGTGAGAGAACTAAAGAAAGCGGTATTTGACAGACAGCGTCAAAAGTGCAGAATGTGAGAGAGATGCGATGAGTTCTTGGGTGAAGTGTTAGACCCGAGGATTGACATGGAGTGATCTGCCCGGTTGAGCGATGCGATTAATTTCAAAGGTTGAGTCTTGAAAGCGTGATTAACTTGACTTCCAGTCTTGGGTTCACTTGCTGACTAACACATACTTATCTCATCCTTGGAATTATCCACAACACGAGGAGTTAGGAGTTGAGGTTTCTGGATTAGCCCGAAGGTAGTGTCGATTAACTTTGCTTTAAATAGGGCGTGCATGCTTGCATGGTCCATTAGGTTATTTATTGCAGTTAGCGATGGTAGCTTTCGAGTTAATTTTACGTATGGATTTCTACTTCATTAGGGTTTGGCGCGCCAAGCTTGCATGCATTAGGCTGTGAATGGCCTAAGGTGATTTTAGGGTTCCCTACACCTTGATGTATATAAATAAGAGCTTTTGCTCATTTGTAATTAACTTTTGCTTGAGAGAGAAATATATGCTACGCCTACCTTGCCCTCAATATTGCTCTTTTGGTATTTGTTCATGCGTCTTTGCTATTACAGTTGAATGTTATGCCACATAGGGTTTCATGCAATTGTGATAGTGGATTCTTTCCATAGTTTAGATAAATCTGTCTTGTGCATCTTTTATTGTTATAATCAAACGTTATGCCACATAGGGTTTCGTAAGATTGTGATGATAAAACCGTTTTGTGAAGTCTTTACTATGCTGACCGAGTGTTATGCCACACAGGGTTTCATAGAGTTGTCATGGTAAATCTTCCCATAGTTTAGATAAATCTGTTTTGTGAATCTTTTATCATTACGATCAAGTGTTATGCCACACAGGGTTTCATAAGATTTTGATGATAAATCCGTTTTGCGAGTCTTTGCTATTATGATCAAGTGTTATGCCACATAGGGTTTCACAAGATTATCATGGTAAATTCTTAAATCTGTTTTGTGCCAATAAACTTGTTCAGATTGAGATGATAGTTGCGCCACCTTGCCTTCAAGTAAAGAATCTAAACACGTTTATCGTCTGATAGTCATAACCTTGCTCCGTTTTCTCATGCTCTGTTTTCTTGAGGGAACTGGATAGAATTTAAGTTATTAAGTTTAGTTGTAGTTAGTGAATCTGCGAAACCAGAGAAAATTCTCAGCTGCAACGTATATAGTTTTCGAGAAAGCCTTGTACCTCTACAACTGAAACAAAAAGACAGGAATTAGTTTAGTTTATTTCCCTTTGCAGGTATTTTTGTAAAGCACAACGAGGGAGCTTCCCCTCCTAATTTGAAGAGCACTCATTGCGTAGTGTACATAGGCTGTTCGTAGCAACTCTTACTCCAGAGGTGTTAGTTGTTGCGTAGCAATATTCATCATAAGTTTGAGCCTTATCTAGTCTTTGAAGGATTTACATTACTCAAAGAGCAGATCGACATTATTAGGCTGAGTTTCATTATCAGAAAATTACATCACGGTTGTTCTAGTGATAGCATCAGCTTGTGGTGCACATTCATTTGGCCTCATTGTAGGCCTATTGTAAAGGTCATTCTTATTTGTGATTCAATAGATAAGTGATATATATTGTTGCTGGGTTTTCTCCCTCAAGAGGAGGGTTTTCCTAGGGTATCTGCTGTGTTATTGTGTGATTATTTTGAATTAAATTCTGTGTCTCTAATCTGATCATAAAACTAACATTTTATATTTTTCTCCTCTACACTTTAGGCTCTGCAAAACTAAGGTGGGTTCCCCTATAACATCATCAATCATATAGTAGTGCTTACAATGATGTCTTTGAAACAGATTCTTCACACTAATTTTACAAAAGGTAAGCCTGACTTGATAAATCATCTTCAAAACCCTCTATATGCTCTGTATTACTTTGTTAGTGTGGACTTGAGCATAAAACAATAAAAATGCGGTAAAAGTAAGATTTTGATTTTGTATATATTTGATTCTTCCTTGTGGTAAAAGTAAGATCTTGATTTTGTTTATATTTGATTTTGCAAAACCAAGGTGGGTTCCCCCATAACATCATCAATCATATAGCAGTGCTTACAATGATGTCTTTGAAGTAGATTCTTCACACTAATTTTACAGAAGTTAAGCCTGACTTGCTAAATCATCTTCAAAACCCCCTATATGCTTTGTATTACTTTGTTAGTGTGGACTTGAGCATAAACAATAAAAATGCGGTAAAAGTAAGATTTTGATTTTGTATATATTTGATACTGCCTTGCGGTAAAAGTAAGATTTTGGTTTTGTTTATATTTGATTCTACAAAACCAAGGTGGGTTCCCCTATAACATCATCAATCATATAGTAGTGCTTACAATGATGTCTTTGAAATAGATTCTTCACACTAATTTTATAGAAGGTAAGCCTGACCTGCTAAATCATCTTCAAAACCCTCTATATGCTCTGTATTACTTTGTTATTGAGGACTTGAGCATAAAACAATAAAAATGCGGTAAAAGTAAGATTTTGATTTTGTTTATATTTGATTCTGCCTTAGTCCTAAGCTTTGTGAATCATTTTGGCCAGTGCCTTATCCATTACAGAGTCAAGAAATGAAGTAAAGCTTCCTACAACAGACCAACCCTTGGCTTCTTATAATGTCAATGCCTTACACCGAGAAACCAACAAAAGACAATGTTGTCATACTACTTATAAATCCTTATTGCAACAACACAATCTTTGATGAATGAAATGAAAAAAAATTTAATCCATTCATTCAACAAAAGCTAACAGTTCAAGCATCCATAAAAGAAAATGTGATATGAGAATCATAAACAATCCTTGATTATATTGATTTGAAAGAGAATGTGTTACAATATTGGAGAGTATGATAGATTGACTCTCAAAATTGAGAAAATACAGAGTATTTGAATCATTTGTTGTTCTTACAGAGCAAAATTACATCTCTTCTCTGAATTTCAGAAGACTTGCCTATACAAGACCTAATTCTATACAAATACTTACAATGACTAAGGACTCCTAAGATTCAAAACCTTTGAAATGAGGCTCAAAATTCCTTTTTATAGACACAAGGGAAGTAACAAGCAAAAAGCCTCATTCCACCACTTAGTCACTAGAAGACAAAAAACCAAGCGGTGACATTATGTACATAGGACAAAACTAATTACAAAAGGCAGTAACCACCCAAAAAGTAGTTGGAGATCTTCTGGAGCATTGATGTGAGCTTATGGAGGTGATCTTCTCAAAATTGCTCCTTGCAGATGATAGGACAATTTCGACATTCTCTACTTGACAAGCCCATGCAACAGTTATACCTAGTTGATGAAGACTGATTGAAACGCAACTCAAGTTGCAGCACTTTCCTCTTCTTTGTTTTCATCGTGTCCTGCTAATGTGTCCATCCTAGGTGGAAAAAATTTGCCAAATCCTTCCAGATGAGACTTGTAGTCATCACCAATGAAAACTTGCACCATATCAGGGAAACCTAGCAAACTATATTCCAATTTTGCAAGTGAATCAATTCATAGGTTTAGCTGATTTACATCCACCTCTCCTTTATTAATCTTATTGTACATGGGAGTGATAATATTTGCAAATTTGGACTTCCACTCCCTGCAAGGCATTACCTCTCCCTCCTCATTCAAAATTGGAGGCATGTAGAACTCCTCAAAACCCTCAAAGGTACTTAATTCCCTTTTCATGAGGTCCTTATACCTATTATGATAACCAACTATGTCATCTAGTAAATCTAACTTGCTCAAAATGTTAGATACTAAGTTGCTATGAAAATTGGGGTTCTTGACAACAATTTTTAATAAGGTAACCCCATGGGACCAACTGGTCTGGAAACACCTTAGCCTCATCCATGCTTAATTGTGGCTTGTATATGCATCTCTCAAAATGGTGTAATTGTCCCAAACCTTATCAATCTGAGAAATCATACTTGACAACCTATACCCCAAAATGTTGTCAACCAGGTGTGAAACCTTCTTCACAGCTCCCTCCTTTGCTGCCCTGGCTTCTGATTTACTTTTCTTCAACTCTTCCTTCAGGCTCTTGATTTCAATGATCAAATTATTCTTTTCTTGTAAGGCTTGAGCCTCACTTATTTGCTGTGGAGGAGGTAAGAGCCTTGTGACTATATTGAGTTGCTGCTGCAACTTTTGATTCAGTTCATTGGCCTTATCCAAATCCCCTTGTAGCTTTTTAATTGTGGCCTTAGTAAAAAGGGTTGTATTCACTGTCAATGCAACTGTTTGAACTGCACTTGTGTCCCCTACTCTTCTCACAAGGAGACTTCCAATGAGCTCATTGGGATCACTTATTACTTGGGTCTTATTTGTTTCAGGGAAAATGGACCAAATTCCTAAGGTCTTATGCCTTGGCTGAATCCTTGATCCAAAAAATAGAGCCTCAACTTGTTCTTTGAAATTCAAAATTGGGTTGTCACCTCCATGTCTTTTGATTGCATCAAATGCAATTGTAGAAGACATGTCCCATCTTGGCAATAGAAGGCACCTTGCATTCTTCACAAGCTCTTTGCCTCTTTGTGGAGTCATGGCTTCCATTTCAACCTTCACATTTCTCCAAAATTCTTCAATGATTTCCTTCTCCTTTTCAGTGAGGCTTCTATCAGATATCCTCTGTTGTAGTTCTTCCCCTCTGTTTTTAAGGACAAAGTCCTTAAACTCTTGTGTTGTTATGAAATGATCATCTTGCAGGAATCCCCTACAAGCTTTTGCCTTGATGTCATCCACAATCTGCCCACTAGTTTCCAAATTGATGACTAACCTATCATTAGTGGGCCTCTCAATTAACACCCTCAGAGGGGGCAGCAACTCTTGTACCATAAGAGCCTCACCATCAAACTCATCAGGGCCAATGGGGTAATCCACCAGAGGTCCATCCATAGGGTCAATTTGTTGCAGTGGGGTGATTGGCTGAGGACTTGATGGTACACTTGCTCCAGAGGAAGAAGGAGCTGAAGTGGATGGTGCAGTAGTGGGCACATTTTCCAAAAATTGGTTGGCATTGTCTAACATTTTCATCATTCTGACTATGGGATCTTCAATTTGCAAAAATGATCCTTGAAAAGAAAGATCAACCCTTTTCTTTTTATTCTCTGCAATTTGGATCTTCATCCACAATGCTCTCCTTTGTGTAGCTTGGCCTTCAGAGGAGCAATTCCAAATGAGATCCTCCACATTATCAAAATCATGGGGAAAGGAGAGAGTCTAAAGATAGTCCTTTTCCCATGTATGAACCTCTCAGGGTCACATCTCCTCTCCTTATCAACTTTCACTCTCTAAGGCAACAATTTTCCATACAACAATTACATGCCTTCCCTTGATGTCGCTGTAAAATCAAAATATACAACTGTAGCTGGGAGGGTGGCATGCTTCTTATTGTTCTTGAAATGAGTCTTATCAGACTCATTTAATTGCCACATGATTTCTAGGAAGGCAATTCTATTAGGCACACTCTTGGGTAGCGCATGGGGTGCTACCGGGGATCCGCATATTCTGATTATGGTGGCATCAATGTAGAAAGACTAGTCACCCCAATTACGGTCGATTCCCCTCTCTAGAGTGAGGTCCATTGGCCTCAAAAATCTCCTTATTTCCTCTGATAGTCCTCAATCCATCGAAAAACCAAGACCTTGCAACAAAGTCCTGACAAAGAACTCCTCAAATACGGAGTGGTTGTACTTGTCACAATCTATAATATCCCTAAATAGGGATAATAGAAAAACATCTCCAAAAATATGCAATAAAAAATTCTGAAATTTTATTTGCAAATAGAAAACCCATCAACAAACTTATATCTATGCTCAAAATATTTTTCTGATTTTTCTATGATTTTATAGGAATTTCTGAATACGGAAAACTTGCAGAAAATCCACTAAAACTGCCCAATTTTGTTTGAAATGCGTTACAATGATTTTTCTTCTATTTTTCTGAGATAAAACTGAAATGGGTATGCAGATTTAAACATAAGATACCTCAGACCTTGATCAAATCCTAGCCGACTTCCAAATATGGTGTCAACTCCCATAATAAATCAGCTCTAGGTTTGATTTTTTGTTGCCATTCTCAAGAATGTTCAGAAACATGAAAAACCATGCTGAAGTTATTCCAAATCTGAACCTTAGACTCTGAATTTTATCTCCAATTTGGCCTCCAAACTTGATAGACAATTGCAGCCTTGAAAATTGATGTGCTAGGGTTTCACAAACCAAAGCTCTTCCATTGAAACACACCCTTCTAATTATGGGGAGCCCGTATGTCTCTCCGAAACTAGGGATGCTCAAGGGTTTCAAACCTTAAGCCAAGTTGCAGCAGCAATAAACAGAAAACTCACAACATAATGAGCTTTAAAAGATCCCTAGAGAGTTATATAATAACTCCCAAAGAGATGGATTAATCTTAGTCATTGAATCACCACGTCTTAAGCCAAAGCTCCTCATTAAAAACCTAAAAATTGATCCAATAAGCTCCTTGAAAACCCATGTTTTTATCACATTCTTTTTAAAATCACTTAAAGTACATAAAAAGGGGACAACTTAAGTCTTTTGGCTAGGAGTTACTTAAGTTACCTAAAAAAACGTGCCCACAACTTAAAATAACTTAAGTTCACTTAAAATACTTAAGTTCACTTAAGTTGCATAAAAAGACGTGCACACAATTGAAGAATAGAATTGAGAACAAGCCAAAGACTCTAGTACTTACTCAATGATGCTCAAAGTCCTCTTCTCTTGGATAATCCAAGGAAAGGACAACCAATATACTGTTAATCCTCATCGTTTGAGTTGGGGATATTACACAATCCTTATCCCAGATGTAAGTCCACTCCTGGACTGGCAATATCCTTTTCTGCTCATATGTGGGCTTGACTTGTAGCAATGGGGACCATACTTGCACTCCACTATACAAAATTATGTGGCAAAATAGTGAGTACCACTTGAAGTGCACCACACTAGAATCCCTCTTCAACGAGCATAGGGATTTATGCAGTTCCTTTGCAACATATATGACATAGTCATAGGGTTTATTAACATCAGCACCATTAGGCTGACAGGCATCTGAATCTTACTGTCCAACCCCTGAACTTGACATAGAGAGAAATATGTTCCAACCATTTTCTCAATGTAGGGTTTTACCAAAAACAAACTAGGGTTTTAAAGAATTTTTCACTTTTTCACTTTTGAAATTTTTGACAGCATTTACCCTTACAAACCCTAATTTTTCCTTTTGAACACTGATAACCAGACAATTCACACCTTCCTACCTTCAAATTCACAAAGATACGAGTTTGGTATACTTGGTTGCAATGTCGGTGTTGGCTCAAATCCTAACACCTCTGGAGTGCAGGTTTGTATAGACAACTATGCACACTACATAATGAGTGCTCTTCAAATTAGGAGGGGAAGCTCCCTCGTAGTGTTGGAATGTGTGGAAAAGAAAAGTAATCTAAGTCCTATCTTTTGTTCTCAGGTTTGGAAAGAGGCACAAGGTTAAGAAAACCAAGAGCGTTGCAGCTAAGGATTGTCTGGTTTCGCAAATCATTAACTACAACTAAGCTAACTACTTTAAATCTATCCAGTTTCCTCAAGAAAACAGAGCATGAGGAAATGGAGCAGGGATTGACTATCGGACGATAAACGAGTTTAGACTCTCTACTTGAAGGCAAGGTGGCGCAACTATCATCTCAATCTAAACAAGTTTATTGGGCACAAAACAGATTTAAGAATTTACCATGACAATCTTATGAAACCCTATGTGGCATAACACTTGATTGAAATAGCAAAGTCTTCACAAAACAACCTTTATCATCACAATCTCACGAAACCCTATGTGGCATAACCTTCAATTATAATGATAAAGATTCACAGAACAGATTTATCACTGCAATTTCTCGAAACCCTATGTGGCATAACGATTGATCACAATGGTAAATTTACATAAAGCAGATTTATCATCTCAATCTCTTGGAACCCTATGTGGCACAACAATTGATCTCAATGGTAAATATGCAAAACAGATCTAACTATGGGAGGAATTTACCACGCCAATCTTATGGAACCCTATGTGGCATAACACTTGATTGAAAGTAGTAAAGACTTCACGAAACGATTTTACCATCACAATCTCACGAAACCCTATGTGGCATAACACTTGATTGAAATGATAAAAGATTGACAAGACATAAAGAATCCACCATCACAATTGCATGAAACCCTATGTGGCATAACAATTCATCGAAATAGTGAAGACACGTGAACAAATACCAAAAGAGCAATATTGAGGGCAAGGTAGGCGCAACATATATTTCTCTCTCAAGCAAAAGTTATTTACAAATGAGCAAAAGCTCTTATTTATATACATCAAGGTGTAGGGAACCCTAAAATCACCTTGTGTTAACTACAGTCTCGCAAAATGCATGCAAGATTAATTATTAAACCTAATGAAGTAAACTATCTGAGTTAAGCTGGAAAGCTACCATCGGTTAAGCGATACATTTTAATAAATGGACCATGTGCAAGCATGCGATCATATTTAAAGCAAAGGATTAGCTGGCCTACCTTGATTAGCTGGAAACCTAACCCTAACTCTGTGATGAAATGTTAAGAATGAGATAAGCATGTGTTAAAGTCGGCAAGTAAACTCAAAGGCCGAGAGTCGGGATTAAGCTATTTATTCGGAGATCAACCCTCGAAATTAACTGCAGGTTCCAACTGGCAGATCACTCCATGTCAACTCGGTCTAACACTTCGACCAAGAACTCATTAATTACTCTGTCTTCCGTCACTCTGACGCTGTCCAAAAATAATAATCTGCTTCTTCAATTCTCTGTCGCCTTCTTTGACTGTGTGCATACATTCTTTGACATCTTCAGTCTCCTTGAAACTCGCTGAAATTTACTGAAAAATGTGATCAGAACCTCCATCAAGATATCATAAACATGCATCTGAAACTCAGTTTGTACAACCTTGAGATCATCGTAGGTACCATTTTCACGAAGATAATGGCACAAGATCTGAGTGACTTTGGCGGCTCCGTAAATGAAGTGATCTCTGTTTCTTTTGCAACTTAACGCTTCACTGTCAGCTGCTCTGATGAAAACCTAAATTAAGACCGATTTGGTCTTGAATTCAGTCTAGTTGAACCACCTTCTGAAAAACTTGCCCGTTGACTGTGAACACGGCTATGTTCTGACAACTTTCTTCGGAAAGCTAAAATGCTCTGGACAAAGCTAAAAATAGCCTGTCGGAAGATAATTTACACCAAAAATTCTGAGACATGGGTTTTGTCTAGAAAAGGATTCTAAGACAACCCACAACGTCAAAATTGTGAAAAAACGCCGTTTAGCCTAACATCTGCGAGGCTTTCGGTCAGCGAGAGCGAGGGTTCACAGAGCTTCGGGGCAATTTTTCTTGAGAAAATGCGGAACATGGGTTTATGCACAAGCGAATTACGAACAAACCCGGATAAATTTGGATTTTGGAAAAATGTGATTCGAGCCCATGCAAAGAGATTCGGAAAAAGTACCGAGCGGAATGAAGACTCGCGAGTGATTTCTCGAAAAAAATCTAAGACATGGGTTTTGTTACCAACAATGAAATATGAGCCGGATGGCGGTCGAAAAAGTGTTGAGTTTCTTTGACATGCGAGGAAAGTACCTAAGGTGAGAAATAGAAGAAATAAGGCAGAAGATAGAAAGTTTTGCTTGTCTGCTTCTGAAAAATCTGCAAATTTCTTCTTCGAATCTTTATAAAACCTGCATGCAAAGTGGAAATAAAGTCTAGAATTGACTTCTTCTGAAGAATCTGAGCTCGTAGCTTCGAAGAACGCTGAAAACGGACACCTGAATCACCTTAAGCTTGCTGGTCGCTAAAAAAGAATAAGAGCTTCAGAGCAAAAGATGATGAAATAATGGACGCCATGCTTGAAATATATAGATTTTCATCATAGAAAATTCGCACTAAGCAAAGAATGCTTGAAAAATGCGCTTGGCTTCTAATTGGACCCCATCATAGTTAACTGAAACTCGAACAAGCTAAATAAATGGTCATGCATTAGGGTTTACTTTACCAGTCTTCAGTTCAACTCAACCATGAGATTTTAGCTTCAGTTAACAATCTTATCAAGTTCGCCATCTTCAACCTTGCTTTAAATTCACACATTTAACCTAAGGCGTGCCTTTTGATAACTTCAGTTAACATTCATAATTGAAATGAGAAGTTCGCCATCTTCATGCAATGAATATTCTAAAAATAGTGACCCTTTTCAATCTTCAGTTGGCCTTCAAGAAGTGCGCCAACTTCACACTTAAGCTTCAATTTAATTCTAAAAATAACAACCCTTTTCAATCTTCAGTTATTATTCCTTGAAAAGTGCGTAGCTTCATAAATTAATGCTTCATCATTAAAACACTAAATATGGCAACCCTTTTCATGACTGAAGTTAACAACTTCATGCGCCATACTTCACAAAACTATGCTTCATCATTTAACTCGTCCCTTTTTGAACTTCAGTTGACACTCAATGAAGCGCCATCTTCACTAAAATCTTCACAATTGCAACCAAAATCGCCATGCATGTAAACTTCAGTTGACATTTAGTGATAATCTTCAGTTAAGTGAACATGCAATCAAGTTAACTCGACATGCAAGGTAGTTAACTGAACATGCAAACTGAAAGATCACTCCACATGCCAATATATGAACTGAAGATAACAACCCAGAAATCGTTCAGTCTAATTGCAGTCAGAACTCCAGTTAAGGCGTCCATTCAACTCACTTTCGAAAATTCAACTTTGAACTCTCAAGCGAATTCTAGACTTAGCCAAATTTGATGAAAATTTAAGCTAAAACCTCTGTCGGGACCTCTGTTAATCCTCTGACACTGGTTGACTGACTTCTCCCATTGGTTGGAAGTTAGACAGTGCATTGCAGAAAGCCGAAAGTAAAAACTGATCAAATGATATCTTGAGACTGCACGTCATAAAACTGACATCTGAAGGCTCAAAAATCCAAGCGCCTTTTTCAAAAGCTGCGCTTTTTCTCAGACTTAGTCAAATTTTAACATCTGCATTTCGTACGAAGGGAAAAATAAATCCTTCATAACTTTTGATTTATCAACTTTCAGGACTGGATCTCAGGTTCACTGCGGAGCTAACCTCCTTCTGCACAACAGCTGCAAAGGCACATTTCCCAAGAAAACAACATTTGAGGAGTGAAAAACTAGGGCGCCTTTTTCAAAAGTTGCTCTTTTCATCCCAGACTTAGCCATTTCAGGAACTGGCTAGAATATCACAAAAACCTTGACTGCAAGCTGTTGAGGCATCTCACGAACTGATGGAGACAGGCAACGGAAAGCTGAGCGTAATATGGACACATTGAATATTTGATATCATCAGAAAAACAGCATTAAGGGCCTGAAAAGCTTAGGGGCCTTTCTCAAAATGTGCTCTTTTGCTTTTTCCTCTGATATTCTGACTAAGATTTGACCCTACGTTTGACCTCAGGTTCGATCACTTTAGCAACTCAGATTCACCCACTGACGGATGCATTGCGAAGCTCGAACAAAAGTGAGATAAACATCTTGGGTGGCATTTAGCCAAAAACCTACATCTGGCACCTCAAAAAGATGCTTCCAAAGTCGCTACGCCACAAACTTACAATTCTTGTTGTTTTCTTCGCTTCTTTTGTTTATCTTCCACAATAACTTGCCTGGAATCAGTCCGCTTGATGTGTTTGATAGCATCATGGAAATACTTGATGCTCGATACCGTTCCGCTTCTGAGGTGACAAACCTTAAAAAAAAAACAAGATTCGACCCTCCTCTAAAAGATAGCTCTTATTTGAGAATGTGTGCCCCTTCTCCGTGAGAGATAGGTGCGGCCTTTGATGTTTTTCGTTCAGATTTTCATTTTCCTTGAATCTCTTCAGTAACAGATTGACATGACACTGACACCAACTCCATATTTAAAAACCCCAAAAACGACCTTCTGACATCACTTTAACAAGATTAAGACTCAATTAAGCAAAATGCCTTAGTGAAGCAAAAAATTTGGTTTTGGGTACAACATGTGGTCAACTAGAAAATTTTACAAGCTTAACTTCGGTTGTGATTTATGTCTCGATATGCATCGTCTTGATGGTGTCTTGATGCCGAATCGCGACTTGAAAACCTCTTGCCACTCCCTTGAAGATTGCACCAACTTTGTGTAAGTTGTCCCATGTGAGGCGGAGTAGAGTTTGGTTGAAGTCTGTTGAGATTAATTCCACATCCCGTCTTAGAGTAGAATTTAGAACCTTTTATCCCTATACTCATTTACATTCTGCACATTTCTAGTTAGTTTTAGAAAAATTCATACCTCAACGCCAAATCATTCGCACAAAATTCCCTTCCAATCATTAACCGGTTGTCAACTGCAAACCTTCTGAACAATTGTGTAAGTCCCCTCGTAAAAACAACATATCACAACGAACCTACTGAGGGTATTCCAAAGCATTTCGGAACCTTGGAGTTGAACGTGCGATCTTTCTTGCAATCTTAGCGCACAAAATTCTTTGATCAAGAGAGAATGGAGTAGCCTTCGGATTACTTTGTTCTGCTGATTGGTGCGGTCACAAAAATCACATCAATAGGTCTAAACCCCCCCGGTCCCCGTCCCGGAAATGTCTCCGTCTCGGAAATGGCCAAGGGGACGACAACAGTGTACCATGTTCTTTTTATTTTGATTTTCATATCTTAATTGAAAAAAAAACTATATTGGCAATGAATTCTTAACAAAAATGTTATAAGCTAAGTTTCTATAATGTATATATGCATGCTTTATCGTTGTTTTCATATGAATATTTAATGTTTCCCTATATATTTTAAATTTTTCTATATTTTATATAGCCGTCCCTTGCCATCCCTAAATTTGGCCTCAAAAATCAAAAACTTGGGGACTCATCCAGCCGTCCCCTGCCGTCCCCGTCCCGGAAACTTGGGGTAACCTTGAAAAATAAAAATTGATTAATCTTACTTGCAATTAAACTTTGATTGCGAGAGGTTGTAGGTGTTGTAATAGTTGGCCGTGGGAGTACCAGCAACTGTGAGCATCTTTTTTGAACTTATCAGAAAGAGCCTAAATACTTTTACCATTTAAGTGTACAAAATCAATGAAGTCACAGGTGACTACATCTTGCAAATTAGGATCAGGGAAAAGTCTACAAAATGTTGCCTTGTACCCTTCAACAACTTCAAAATCTTTATATGGAGCAATCTTTGTTGGCACAGAAGAATATCAACACTATATTATTTTGGATTAAATGCAAAGGCAAGAAGATGTAGTGAGGTGGTTATTGTGTTCCATCTTTCTTCAATAATTGTGTGCACTTGTTTGAAGAAAGTTTCTTCAAGGTCTTGCTCATTCACATTTATAATGGTCTCCATCTTCTCAAATTGTAATGTCGTAATATTGCACCCCTTGCAATTTCACATACATTCTTGTATCCGATTTAGTGTCCACTCCCTTAGCATATTGTGTAGGCTCATTTTAGCCTCTGCATTAGCCTCTTTCCTTCTCAAGATGCTCAGGACCCCTTTTCAGCAACTACCTTCACTTGTCAGCTTTGCGTCAAACCTTGTGCTTTTCCCGCTCTCGTCATTTTGTAGCATGATGTGTCTGGACACTAGCGGGCCGCGCGGACGTTTGTGCGCCGCGCTAGCATCCTGTGACATTTCAACATTCAAACGATTGTTTCCAAGCATGTTTGCCACTTGTCAGCAAGTTTTGTCGGTGGTAACGGCCCAGGATGCCTTGTAACGGCTCGGGAAGCTTCTTTTCCTTCTTCTCCTCTCCTTAAATGTGATCTTTCTAATCCATTTGTGCTTCTAGCTCCTCTCTAGCTTCTTGGCTTCTATCTTGGACATTCTCCCATATTCCTCTTGCTATCTTGCTTGCACAGCTCGCTACAACAACACTCTCACGTCTTTACAGTGCTCTTTGTAGCTCTCTTGGCTCTCGTAGCCCTCTCTTTCGTCCTTGCTCTCTTTGGATTCCTTAAGCCTTGCAGTTGATATCTCTCTTACCTTGTGCTTGCGAGCATCTTGGGATTTGTCACATCCAATATTGATTGCATCTCTACTTTGTGATACGGGTTCTCCTCCTTGAGCAGGGATTGCTTTTATCACTCCATATTTGCTACTTTAGCTCCACTTTATATCTATTCATGTCCGGGAGGTGGGGAATACTCAAAATGTGTCGACCCGAGGTAAACTTAGCATAGTCTCAACATTTTCCTCATCTACATGTACTACATGCCGGAGGCTCATTACTTTCAAGCATGAGAAGTTTCTATTCTTTATCCTTAGTCTACCATCTATTTCACTTTATTTCGCTTTACATTTTGCTACGCTCATGTTCCCGAGATTTACTAATTAGAGTAGAAGCAGAATATAATTGTCGCTTTCATGACATTCTTAATTTGGTCAGACGAGATTGTGCAGCACGCCTTTAGACCCAGCCGCTGTCGCCCTTATCTTCTGTCATTCTTACGAGAATTGCCATTGTCCGGTAAAACTTCTCGTGATCTCCACTCTTTTGATTCTGAAACCTTCAGCGTTCTTGAGGCTAGGCAGTTTTCCATTGCGAATCTCTTGAATAAAGAGAATTAAGAGGCTTAATCTCTACATTTTGGTGAACCCGACATGAACCACAATATTTTTCAAAAAAACTAGGAATTTATTTATCCCAACTTGTTGGGGTCATAACTTTTGACTTGGTGCTCGGAATTCAAAATCGTTTACATCGTTGGAAAGGTCTCCAAGAGGACTAATTCAGTCCCTAAAATATCGTGCCTTCGGCAATTGAATTTTAAGGATTGACGCAAGTTTCAACCCCAAATTTTGCTCTGAAGACCTCCAAAAATGCAAATTACTAGAACATAGAAAATACCGAAAAAACCCAAAAATTTGGATTTTCAATTTTTCTCAGTTCTGTCACCCCTAGACTGCTCTGGATCAGCCGACTTGTCTATTCATTGTTTATTATATTTAGCTTACCATTTTCAAAATGAATTTAATTTCTTTTATGAGTTTAATATCTAATTATATTCAAAATGTTAATGATGTTCCATTTTAGGCATGTGATAGTGCCTTGGCTTTGCCCATGTCACTTTGTATCTTTGATCCTTCTCATGAGATTCCTTTTGCTTTGAAGGATATCTTGTTGCAAGAAGATGAAATCATTGATACATTTCTGAACATTACTCTACCTTCTCTTCATTCCAATGCACTCTCTTCTAGAGATGATGCATTAGTAAATGATGAATCTCTTCTCTATTCCAATGCACTCTCCTCTAGAGATGATGCATTAGCAAATGATGAATCTCCTTCCACATTTGATCCTCCCTGGATCGATGTTGAGAATATTTCTTCGAATGATTATTCCACTAGTTGTGATGATTCTGTAAATATAATCTATGTCTCTGCTGCCCCTCAAAAGCCTAAGAGACTGGTTATTTATTTGAATCCAGCTAGTCCCTCTCCTAAAAGGATTTGTTTTATTAATGGTGTTCCATTTGATAGTGATTCTCCTGATCTTTCTAAGGATCCCTCTTATAGAGTGGTAGCCCATACTTATAATACTAGAAAGAATAAACAAAATGTTAATCAACTTGCTTCTTTACCACCTTCTCAACCAAGTCTTCCTTCAACTCCTAAACCTACAACTAAAGCACTGGGTGATTACGATCTTGTCGAGCAACTCCAAGTTACTCTGGCTAAGATCTCACTATGGGACTTGCTTTAGTCTGCTCT
>VDFB02219780.1:0-12104 GCA_007258455.2 Sequoia sempervirens
AAAATCCTCTTTCCTTTATGCTTTAATGGCAACGAGAAAGCTGAAAGAAATTGTGGAGTTTAGGCTTATATCTGTAAATTGCATTTGCCTAACAATTTGTAAAGCCTTCTCAACACATTGTCGACATATTGTTCGAGAGGTCCCATTATGGCACATGCTAACAGCACAGTGGCTCAAAAGCTTGCACTATGGAACAGTTTTGCAGTAATTGAAGATATGTAATCTTTAGAGGACTCATAAGCACCAAGTTATTGTTAAGCTCCCATATTGTACATTTGACAAAAGACAATTGTTCATTCGAGGAACTAGTCTATGAAGATTAGCGTAGGCTAAGCACTGTGAAACCCAATCTGCCTATGGACTCTAAAATAAAAGAAAACTGATGAAAATAACTATTTATTGCCTGAAGTAACTTGTCTACGAGTGTCCTTTTTGGAACCATGACAACCTTTTCCCTGTCACTGTAAACTCTTTCCTAGAAAAGACATATAGACACACACATATATATATACACATGTATATATATGTATAGATACATCCATGTAGACACACATAAATGCATGTATGGACGTAAACATATATGCATGCATGCATATACACATAGATGCATCTATACACACATACATACATGCATAAATACATATATGCATAGATATATCCAGAGACATATGCATACATGCATATATGCATCTACAAATGTTTACATAGATATGCACATAGATAAATGCATATGTACATAGAGACATGCATACATACATACATGCACTGACACATCAGGCACAAAGTGATAGTGATAGTCCAACTAAAGCACTATGAGACATAACTTCATTATGCACTTTAATGGAAAGAAACTGTGGAAAATAACAAATTATCACCTCAAGTAACTCATTTCTGGGTTAGGACTCTGCAGCTATAACATCTCTTGCTCAGTCGCTACAAACTCTTCCTTAGGACATGCGCTTACAGAACACAAGAACAACACACACAAAGTAATAGAGATGCATAGCAAGTGGCTTAACTCTATATTAAATGACCAAAGTACCCTAGCCACGCATGGCCACCAAGCCATTCTAGCGCCTTCACCTCGAGCCAGATACCATTTAATGCATTTAATCTGTATCCATGCAGTACGTACGTCTACTCGCCAGTTTTATAATCTATGCCTTTGCTTGAATTTATTTAATCAATTTATGCACTCGCATTTTCCTGATATTTTAATGCATTTAATCTGCATTCATGGATTACGTACCTCTAGCCACCAGTTTTAAAACTATGCCTTTGCTTAAATTTATTTAATCAATCTATGCATTCACATTTTCCCAAATTTTCAAAACAATAATGATTTATAAAGCTACTCAGACGAATAGGGAAATAGATAAATGCTAATTTTCGAATATAAATAATAGCTCTCCAAATTCAAACTATACAAAAAAATAAGTAATATGTTAAATGCTGAAATGTGATTGGCCAATGTTGCCAGTTAAAAGCATTCCAACCAAATGCATGAGTATTACTGCCTTGACGCTAGGAACCAATAAAATTCAGACTATACAAAACAGTTTATCCAAGTGAGTGCTATTAGGTTTGTTATCTTCAATTTCAAACTCCTTTGACTTTAATGCATTTTATTTGATGGTAGGATATGGAAATTCTTTTTTATTGAGAGTTCGGAACAATATGAAAAATCTTTTTGATATATTGTGTTTAGCACATTGCAACAGCAAATAGATACAAAGACTGTGCGAGCCTTCTTTTAGAGTTTGGAGTAGAAGTAAACAGCATAGGTACCCTTGAATACTTGTTTGTGTTCTCATTCTACAAGAGCATTGTAGAGTTCTGAATGTTGTTTTTAGTTGCTTGTTATTCAATATGTTGTAAAAGTGGGGTAAAAAAATTGAAAAATCATGATGAATTAGAAAGCTCAACAATCCATTGTTTTTTCTGTTTTCCAAATTCTTGATTGTTTCATTTAACAAAATAAAGTTCTTGACCAGATTCTGCTAAACTAAAACAGATGGAGGAGGAAGTGTGTCTCTGTCGGAAGCAATTCTTGGGTGATATGAATTGATAGCAAAATTACCAGATACCATTTTTGCATTACTATACTTTTATTTTGCAAAAGTAATCTAATAAAAAATCAATGTTCATAAAATCTTTTTCACAGATTATTGGAGTTTAAACTGTTACTTGTTTATGCTACATGTCATTGTATTTCATAGCTTATGTTTCCTATGCATTCCTTGTTTCCAATTCCTAGACCTTGTCTATATTTCCACATTGTGAATATATGTCTACGATAGCATTTTCAACTATTATATCTACCTATAAGCCAATACATAGCTGCTGGGGATAAATAAGTGTGGGCAATATTATAGAGACAAACTTATTTCAAGTGCCTTAAATTCATTGTCATCTTAGAAATAGGTTTTTACTTTTCTGTGATATCTACCAATAGGAAGGGAGCAATGAGGACCTGGCTAACAATTGCATCTTATGTTTCTATTCCCTCTTGTTTGGAGTAAGAATCTCCATTTGTGGTATAATAAAAAGGTCTATCTGTAGCAATATAAGACAAAGAGAGAAATATTATTTTTTAAATGATTTGTGTATTTTGATTCAAATTTTTCTAATATACATGTTATTATCAGTCATGGATTTGAAAACAATGTTACTCCATATACAAATAAATTTAAGCAAAGACAAATTTGAAAACTAACAGCTTTTATCAATACAAAGGGGACGTTTATAGTGACAGAGCAAAAGCTCCTATGCTCATTGAATGAACACCAAGAGATGAGTCACTCAAGGCAACAAATTGCTACTTTTATTTATTTTGCTTCATTTTATCGCAAAAATGCAAGTTGGGTTTTACAATTCATCAAAACACATTTGTGCAAACAACTCCCAAAATTATAATTGCAATGGATGACAGTGATAGTGTAATGGATACTAATAGTCAAAACACTGAAATACACCAGCAAGTTTTTTTTTTAGATTCAATAGAAACAAGTATTAATTGAAAATAGATTAACCTGGCAGACTATTTATCATAGGTTCTTGAATTCCAAATGCACAAGTGTGACCATGGTTCTCTACAGGCTTTCACCATGCATTTTAACTATATTGTTGTTTTGCATCGAGCCTAAAGAACCACTATAAGTATGGTTTCCAAACAGATTTAAATCAACCAATTTAAATCAAGAAAGGTTTCCAATTACACTTAATACTTGAATCATAAAGCATCATTGCTTCAAGCTATAGCAAAAGTGCAGATAGGGACACAAAAGAAAATTCAACTATGACATCATCTAACAAGGATTTTTTTGCTATTACTATGATTAACTATTGAACTCAATTGACTCATCAGTCAAACAACTTGATTGATCACTAACCTAACTTGTTTGAAAGCTATCTTGTTAAGCTGATTAGTTAATTTCATTAATGAGTAAAAGATAGAATTGTCTTAATTTGCATGAGTCAAGTGTAAGATTGACTTATTTGTTAATTGACTTTGATTAGTGTATCAGAGAGAGATGAGACAAACTAAATTGTCATGAGCGAAATGTGAGATGGACTTATTAGCTGCTATGCCACATATACTATGACATTTGAGCTTCCATGAAATAATAGCGAAAGCTATAGAATAAACAGATGGCTTCAACATAGACGAAGGGATACAATTAATATGGACAACTATAGCTTGTTGAGTATTTGTAGCACAAGAAACAGAAAGGAAGATGTTGGCGAAGGTTTTGCAATTTTGGTTTCCACCTAGCAACTGCATTTGCTTCCTTGTCTATAAAGCCTTTTCAAGAAATTCCTTTTTTGCATATGAATGGCCATGATTGATTTAATTGATTTGGTGTATAAAGATGTTTTTTAATTAACTATAATTAACTATTCAAGAAAATTGATGTATCAATAAACTAGTTTCATTGATTCGTCAAGTAACTTGATTCACAGTTAACTTGATTAGCTATTTAGTTGATTTGCTTGAAAGTTTGCAAAAAGATTTTTCGACAAATAATTCTCTGCATAATTTGCAATCACTACACACCAAGAGCCAACATTTCTTTGAGGAATTTTGTCAAACAATTTACATGTTTTTCTTGTGCTTCCATATTTTGTATGCATATTCATGATAGCATTTCAAACCATAATATCTGTCAGAAATCCATGTCTTATCATGCTTAGATGAATGTACATATCCTGTTCTAAAGCTCCTATTCTATTAAAAGCACGCAAAATGGTCAGAAAGATTGTGTATCTGTGAATGTGAATAGGCAAGATTGATTTAACTGATTTGGAGGATAAAGATGACTAATAATTAGCTATGGCTAACCATGGAACACAATTAATTCATCAGCCAATTAGCTTGATTGATCGCTGAATTAACTTGTTTGAAAGCTATCATGTTAAGCCAATTAGCTAATATGCCACATACAGTATGACGTTTGAGATTCAAATAAGTCTCATGGATGCAAATCTGCTATCATGTTAAAGCCATGTAAACATTGATGTTCCAATTCCATGGGGTCATTCTATTTCCATTTTCCCAAGTTCATTTCATTCCATTATCAAGCACTAATTATTAAATGTTTAAACTAGGTACATGCAAATAGAAATCACAATTCATAGTATCCATAAACATCTATGCACAAGTACATGTTATCCAACATATTAACACACACATGGTTTTCTAGTGCTAGTTTGTTAATTGCCTTTGATCAACAGTTCAAATGTACACAAGGATAATTGTAATTATTTCTTTGTTTTAATTATTATGTACTTAAAGACTAATTAGCAGCTACCTAATTATTTAACTATCCTTGTACACATTTGATCCATCAATCATAGTCAATCAATAAATCTGATTTTACCTATTTTCTAATAGTATTGGCATGCAATTTTCTTGACAAGTCTTCAAAAAGAGCATTAGTCACACACCAATAAGGATTCTCATCTGTAACCTGCCTAACCAAATCATCTTTATTCAATAAGATGTGGTGACATACATTAATTGGATGTATCTCATCATCTTTCTTATCGGGATGCCAACAACCTTGATTTGTATTTGTCCTTGAGTGTATCTGGATGCCATGAATTATGAATTCTACTTGCATGTGGCTTGGCTGTACAAGTAATAGTAAGCACTACACAATGGTAGAAATCACAACTCATAGCACCCATATACACCTATGCACAAATACATGTTATTCAACACATTAACACGCACATGGTTTTCTAGGGCTAGTTTGTTAATTGCCTTTGATTAATAGTTCAAATGTACACAAGGATAATTGTAATTATTTCTTTCTTTTAATTGCTATGTACTTAAAGGCTAATTAGTAGTTGCCTAATTATTTAGATATGAGACGATACAAGGGTAAATGAGAAATATTAACTTGCCTAAATCAACATGAATGAAATGTGAGATAGAGCTATTGGGTAATATGCTACATATACTGTGACATTTAAGCTTCAAAGACTGCCAATGAACAACAAAAGCTTCAAAACTCTCAGATAACATGTAAAGGGCTGAAAAAAAATGATCTGCCAACTAAATGGGGTCATTTTACTTCAATTATCTAGCACTTATTCTTAATTGTTTAATGCAATCACATGCAACCAGAATTCAGAACAATTAGCATCAATACACACCTATGCATAGATACATGCTCTCTAACATATTGATATGCATATGGTTTTCTACTGGCACAATCCTTGAACATTCTTTAGGTACAAGCGCTAGTTTATTAATTGACATTGATTGCTGGATAAAATGTATACATAGACACATAGCTGCACACATGCTTCAATGCACAGATGCATACATACATGCATGGATGTACACATATATACACGTATACATACATACATGATTACACGTATACATATATATATGCATTCATGCATCCATGGATGCATATATCCATGTATTAATAGATCCCTTAAAATATGCACATATTCAAATGACCCCATAGACTTGGGGAATGAATATTTATGTGGCCTTTACATGATAGCAATAAATCCTATAAATATGCATATATGCATGAAGACACAAAGCCATCAATGAATCTATGTATTTACATTTTCATGAGCATTTTAAAACAAACACGATTCAAAAAGCCACTCCCATGGGTTGCAAAAACAGATAAATTCCAATTTACCGATATTAAAAATAACTTACGAAATTGAGATCATATATATAAAAAGCAATATGTACAATAACCACAATATGACTAGCTGGCGCCATCCACAAAAAAGCATTTAAAGCAAATGCAATAGTAATCTATTATATACACACACACACATACATGGTAACATAGATACATGCATACATATATACATAATTACATGCACACATATATACATGCATACTTGTATGCATGGATGCATACAAAGTCTATGTTTCATGGGATTATTAAAGAGTTCACTTGCTTTCTATATGCTTCCATATTTTGCATGTGTGCCTATGAGGACAATAACCACAATATTTGACAATATTCCTCTATCCTTTATGACAGCTCATTGGTTCCAAAGCTCTCTTTATAGGACAGCTGTGCATTGCCTCCAAGACTTAGATGAATCCTTGGTATTTCAAGGAAAGATTCGAATGGATAACACTTAAAATGATCTAAACTATGATTTTATAATCAAAGTATCCAAATGCATTGCAAAGAATGTAAGCCCAACTTCCATTTAAGATGTACAATGAAAGTAAATAGAAGGGAAAATGCATTTTACTTTAAAGTTTGCATAGCAATTTCAACAGATTGTCTAGCCATTGTCCAAAGTATGGTTTTCTATCAACATAGTCCTTCAATCTTCTTTAGTTCTAACTGCTATTTTGTTAATTGACTTTGATTGAAAGGTGAAAATGTGAAATGTGGCCAAGGATAGTTATACTTATTTCTCTCTTTTAATTTTTATATATTAAAAGACTAATTAGCAATCCAAACAGCCTCCCCTTTAGTCAGATGCCATTCAATGCATTGATTTTGCATCAATGAATTATGTATCTTCAGCCATTACTTTGAATCAACGTATGCATTTGGCTTCAAAATCAAACTCTAAAAATAAAAAAGACTATTTTTAAATTATAAAGTACAATCAACCACCAAAGAAATTGATTGGATAGTAATTGCATTTCTGATATCATGTTATTACAACAAAGATCTACTTTTGAACCCCAATTGCTTAATTTTTATGAACCATATAGCATATTCCATTCACAATACCCATTTGTAAAGATTGTCCTTGTAACAAAAAGCAATGGCATGACTACAAGTACAATCAATATAGTGAGAATCTTGAATTAACCTTTTTCTTTGTCTACTCTATGCAATTGTAAACAAAGGACAAGGTTCATTCTAGAAACTCACCCTGTACTCTTTTCTTGAAGAATTTGCTGCTCGACCACTACACCACCTCTTTTCTTCCAACTCAAAAGAATTCACTTTATGTAATAAGCTTTCATTAGAAAAAAGACCATTTGTTTATTTTCTAAAAATAGCAATAAAAGCTCAAGGAAATGACCAAAATGCAAAAACTCCCAAAATTACACTGTAATGTAATGCGAACCCCAAAGGACAACAACACAATAATTATAGCAAATTTTTGTTTTTTTTGTTTTTTAAATGCACATAACATACATGTAATACACATTAAGTCATAACATGAATTTCATTTAAGTAAACTCACTAACACAACATCCTTTGGGGTACACGAAGAGTCATTACGCAACTTAGATCCATACAACATCAATAAAGAATAGAATCCAAAGATATAAAGTAAACAATAACAAATATAACACATACATGATGATCAATGATAAGAAACCATCTGAATACGCAAATACCTCATATGCATGATCATCCTAACACATTAAATAACAACTACCATGGTCAATATCCACACCAAGTTTAACATTTCATTACAGTACAATGTTTAAGAAGTACAATGATACAAAAGTGTTTCCAATCATGAACGGAAACCATACAACAAGATAACATGATACAAATAGTTAGAGAAATACAAGTATCAAAACTGGCTTCAAGACAGATACAACTCTGAAGTCGCTGCAACGGCACCAATCCGCACCTCTCGATCCTCGACTGGGGACCCAATGGGGTGCTTAGCACGTTCCACCCGACCATGTGAGTCCGAAGACCCACCCCCCGTGCTAGGAGCTAACAAGAAAGAGACCTCAACCAAGAACATCCAACAGAGAACCTCAAGACTCAGCGTCATACAAAAGTATCATCAAAACTCAGGAATTACAATGACACAATCAACCTCATCCAAGAGTCATAAATCTCATCACATAATTCAAGGCAATAGCCAGTAAACAAGGAACCAAAGGAAGATCATAAAACACTTCCAATCACAATTCTGAATCGCAATGATACAATACAATAACATCATATCACAGTACCATAAGAGTACAAGGTCATAAGTCAAATATCAATGAGATCATACAAGACCACAAAGTACACCAAAGATAAAATAGGGTAAAACCATAAATCATTACAAACAACTATATTTCATCAATACAAGACAAAGAACCACTTCCAGAGGATTTCCAAAGAAACAACATAATAAGGAGTGTTAGAGGAGAGTGTCATCGCATGGCTTACATGGATTATCCAGACTACCACTAACGCAAGGCGCCGCCTCCGTCTACTGACGAATTATCCAGACAAAACCGAGCGCTAGGAGCCGCCTCCATCTATGGTTATCCAGACTACCTATTTCAAGGCGCCGCTCCATAGGGTTGCTCATGCGGATCCGTTACCCTTCGCGAAGACAAGGCAACGAACATGCCAACCACGGCCTTCTCAATCCCCTTTAGTCTGTGGTAGCACTAAAAAGGTGGATGAGGCATCAATTATCTTTTTAATGTGATTCTACCCACCCCTAGTTAATTATTTAAATTATCACTTATTAAATTCACTCTAACGAGGGCTATCCTGGCGCCCCTTTGTGCGCCGACCACCCACTTAGAGCCACTCCCACTCTAGACACTCAAAACATAAAAAACCAAATCCAAGGGTTGTACAACATAACAAGTACAGTAGATCACAACAGAGAAGCATGCAAGGCATCACCCATCTTGCCATAAATACATAATCAAAATCTCAACGATTCATGTACAACCCTTTTCAAAAACATGAAACCAAAACACTTGCCACAACAAGGGCACATAAAAGGAGGAACACTAACCAATAGTAAAATAAACCTCTGGAAGATTCCCATAAAGTTACACTAGGGTTTCCCCATGAAAATCTGACAACAATAAAAGCAAAACCTTGAAGAACTATTTTCAATTCAATTATGATGAGAGAATACATCAAAATAAGATCAACAACTCCCTTAAACAACATCAACAACTTCAATACAAACTAAATCGGACATCCAAGGGAAACCTCTATTTTCTCCTCTCGGAATACCCATAAATCAAAGAGCTTTTCCATTTGACTCATTAACAACTCAAGCAGAACCACCAATCATGACCAAGATAACATTAACCGATTTACTACTTAGGGTAAAGCACAAAAAGAAAACATATGGGTTCCCAACGAATAACATCATACATTAATTGAGAGAAAATTCCAACTCAAAATCAACTCACGAAAAGTCACATCGAAAGAATCCATAAAACCACACATTCCAATAATATATCCATTCATTCAATAAGAAGTAACTTGAAACAAAAAGAACATTAGTTTAAAGATCAATCATTTCCAACATTTAAGGATAGCACAATATTGCAAAGTGAAAATAAAATCTAATGGTTTAAGTCGTAAGACACTATTCACAAGTATACTCTTTCAAACACAATTATATTCCCATTTACACATTATAACAACAATCTCCTTTTGAAGATCAACCCACTCAAACCAACAATTTGATCCTAATATCAATCACAAGTATTTTCTAGAACTGTTCTTATAGAAATCCCACAAAACAACTATTAAAAGAATATGAGGGAAATTGACTTAGAAAAGATCATCTAATTTTATTCATTTACATAAACCCTTTGTTTAACTAAATATAATTAATCAAAACATTTATCGAATCAACAATCATTCACTAGCCTTTGTCGTAATACCCAACTATTTAAAGTTTTCAAATTTATTTACTTCCATTTATCTTATAAATCAATTCTCCCACCTAAATAGAAATAATCCTTATCGCCAATATTATCTACATACAAAACTCTACTTTTCATTATTTCTAAGTTAACTATCCCACTTGAAATTAATCAAATTGAGAATAAACTAATCTATCAATGTTACCCAAATTATTAACATAAGGAAACTCCCTCTAATCACTTTACTAACCTACTCAATAACATAATACCTAACTCAACTACCTAATAATTCTAATTTTCTAACTCCTATAAATAAATCATTTTCTGAACATAAACACATTAATCACAAAGTCTTAAGGAATAATTCCATCAAGTTTAATACAAATTCTAATTATAACTTTAAAATATAATACTAAGATGACAATTCTATAATTTACAACTTTATTATAATACTATGGTGATGGCACTAATAAATTATTTCACATAGTAGTTTGATAAATAATTATTATTCACAGACTCATTAGATAACAAAAAAGTAATTAAAACCATTTAACATTTTAATCAGTATCATCTAAATTAATTAACCTATGAACCTGGGATTTATCCTCACATAAAAATAACTTTATCATTTAACCTTCCAGTAAAAGAAACTACGTAAATGTAGAATCACTTATCTCCTTTAGTGAACCCTAAAACTTAATTAACTATATAAATCGATTTACTTTAACTAAACACAGTTTATTTATCTACAACAAAATTAAATACCTATTTCAATAATGTTTATTCGGTTAAAATCCTTTGTTAAATAATATTTTACTAAACAACCTAGCGAAATAGCCATTTTCACTTTAATTATTTACCCAATTCTTTTATTTTCTAAAGCAAATTCAATACTTTATTTACAAATCAACTATCTAATTTAAAATTCTTTATCACCTTTTATTACTTCACTTACCATAAAATAAAATTACACTCGATTCATATTTTACTTTTACACCACGATAAAATCATAAACAAAACAATTAAAGAAATTATTCATGTTTTATAAACATATTATATAAATACGAACCATTTTCTTTTGAATAATACTCATCATACAAATCTACTTATATATTGAAATATCCTCATAAATTCTAAATATAAAAGACTACCTTCACTCAAATCTTTTAACCTAATTATGTATCTATACTTGTTTATATAACCATATGCATATAAAAGAATAATAATCAAAAGGGTATAAATTCAAAATAAATAAAAAGTCACTCATATATGCAGTTGGGAATTCAAATGCCATAACTCAGACAGGTTGACAAAGAAATCAGAGAGGCTATTTAATTCTGTACAATGTTTCAACTCTAATTGCTGTAACAGTGACAGGCTGCCAAGGGTTTCAAAGGAACTATTTAATTTACTACACTTTTGCAAGTCCAACGTTGCAGCTGTGATAATTTTGCCTATAGTTTTGGGGAGATTTTAAAAATTTAGATTACTAGACTATGTGAAGGAGCTCATCTAAACACTGTATCCAATAACATCAATTTCTCTCAGCTTCGACTGAACGGAGGTAACTGGCAAGGCTAGAAACATTGTGCAGACCAAGAGAATTAAATAATCTGCTCATTGGTCCTCAATTTATTCGCTTGAACAATCTGCTCATGGACGGCATCAGAGAAGACACACGAACCAAGCTTTCTCCAAGTTTGAGATGGTTACGGTTGCAACAATGTGAGAGGCCATTTATATGAGAAGTGAATTTTTGGAATTTGGTAATATCGCCATCTACTTGCATTATTATTAAATCACAAATGTTATCCGCAAGACTAAGGGCGAAAGAAAGGTGAGGTGCAAATACGTGACTTATGCGCAGGAGAAATAATATTAGATTTATTAAAACAATAAATCTTTATAGGTTAAAATTAGATTAATCTTTAACTTGTTAAGTTAATTTTATTTTCTTTATATCACAACTTAACTATGACTCTCAATGGATGGTAATTATTATCATTAT